>JAVKPL010002356.1:0-18322 GCA_032173675.1 Gastrolobium villosum
GTGTTTATGTGTTTCTTTGGTTCAGTTAGTATACTATGCGCACGAGATTGGATATTGTTTATTTGCACGTTGTGGTTGTAACCCAATTGCGCACGAGATCAGATATTACTTCTTTGCACGTCTTGGTTGTAACCCGATTGCGCACGAGAACGGACATTGTTTCTTTGCATGTTTTGGTTGTGACCGAATTGCGCACGAGATTGGATATTGCTTATTTGCATGTTGTGGTTGTAACCCAATTGCGCACGAGATTGGACATTGCTTCTTTGCATGTTCAGGTTGAATGGATTTAAGCCCAAAACGTCGTCGTCCGTAAGCATCTTCTCACATTGAGCTTTCAAAACCAGAGTCTCTATTATATACAAAAAGAAAAAAACTAGAGTCACTATTAAGAAAAAAGCAACCATTCTTGGCAAACAGATGTAAAGAGAGACAAAGAGAGGGAGGGAGAGAGAGATATGTAAACAGAAAGAGAAAGTTTACTTCAGAGGAGATGAAGTGGTATAATTTATAGAATTTGAACCTCACTTGTTATTCTGCATTGATTAGCTGGATTTATTAAATCTAATATTGAAATTTGATTTGATTTGATTTTCATGATAACGATATTCTATTTTTTTTATTACCATTTTAATTATTACCACTTTTAGGTTTCTTTATTGAAAATTAAATATTTATAAAAAGGAATCCTACTTTGCATTTATTACATGCGCTTATTATATTTATTCTTCACGATTTTTTTCCTTTTTGTTTGTTTTTTTAATTTTAATGACCTTCATTATTTCCTTTAAATGCACATATGAGGTATGCTCCAGCAACATTATATATATATTTTAGGCAATACTTCAAATGAATTAAGAAAAAAAAAAGCTCTTGCAATGGCTGAGGGTGCTCCTCCACCTTATGGCTTCTGAATATGCTGGCAATACCACTGTTTTACTATTTTGTTCTTTGACTTGTATTTAATTAGCATATAATGGGTAACACATTTTTTAATGGAAAAAAAACATTAGCCACTCCTGCCATAATAGTAAGAGTATGAAATGCCTCCAATTGAGAAGCACAAAAAAACACAAGATTTAATCCAACACGCTACTGGCGCGACATTGGCGCTATCAGCGTGATAACTCATATTTTATTGCACTTATTTGTTACTCTTGGTTAGTATTTTTAGGATTTATTTGAATAAAATAATGATGTTTTGAGTTAATTTACATTTTTAGTTTTTGATTGGGTTTAATTTATTTTCGTCAAAATTTTTCAGCTTTACGTTACTTCTGTATTTTGGCCATATCTCGGTCAACAGTTGTCTGATTGACACGTTTTGCTGAAGTTTTATTTTATTATTAGACTTGTCATTTAAATTAAAACCCCATTACTTAAGTGGCCCAAAGCCAAGTTTTAGTTTTATTTTAATTTATTTGTTATATTTCGTACTTTTGGACAGATTGGCCTATCAGAATTAAACCCTAACCCGATTTGGGTAGGGGTATATGACGTTCTTTATCTTTTTCTTCTTTTTTCTTTAATTTTAATCATGTTTATCCTATCCATGATATGCTAAACCCCTTTTAATCAAACTATTATTCACGTTTCCAGGGAAATGGCATCGGTCTAAATCGTTTTCTGATTCTTGATCATCTTCTTTTTCTTTAATTTTCGTTTCTGTTAAAAAAAAAACAAAAAAATATATTTATTTTTGCGCATCTGTCTTGTTTCTGCGTTTGAACTCATTTGTGTTTCTGATTCCGATTTCTGCACCTTTGATTCTGCATCGGAATTTGATTCTGCAGACGCGTCTTTTCATAGTTTTTTCATTTTCTGCATTACGGTTTACGTTTTGGGTAGATTTGGGGAAATCGGTAAAACTTCAGTTTGAGAGATTGGTTCCGGGAGTTCTATTCCCAATGGAATTCGACCATCTAAGTATAAGTCACACCCTACAAGGGTGTGAGGTGACCCTTAATTTTGCCAAATTCTGTCGTTCACTAACCCGTTATGCTGCTTCTTTGTCGTTTCAGGACGTATCGGGTATTTTTGCTATTGTTCAACTTGCTTCGATTGACCTGAAATCTGGTGACGTGAAGGAGGAGATCCTTATCCTCATATTCAATCTCCTTAAATATTAAATTATTAAAATTATTAATTAATACATTATTATAATTATTAAAGATAATAATTCTAGTAGTTAACGATTATCGATTTAACTTAGATTTGTATTAATATATTGTAAATAATTACTATTATTAATTGTTTAAATCAATTGATGAAAAATTGTGTAAATCAAACATAAACAATTAATAATTTTACACAAAATTTCCTTAAATAGATTTCCATAAAATATCCATTATAAACAATATCTCTAGACAGCTGGCTACATTAGCAATAAGAAAATCAATTCCTTTAGCAGTGGGAAATTTCAAAATATTCATAAAATATGTTCCACTTTTTATAAAATTTATTTTCCTCTAGTTTTTTAGCGCAAGAAGCAAAAATCCGATCATATGATTGGTCCTCTATTTCTTCACCTTGTATACAAATATATCATGTTCATGTTATGTCATCTTTTGTGTCAACATGGATATGTATAAGATCAAACACCAGTCGTTACATACAACATAAGCCTTTTTAGATTCTAGAGTGAAGATTTTGCATAAGCTTATAACTCTTCCAAATGCAATACAAGAAAAAAAAAGTAAATCAAGATTAAAAATAATTAAACGGATATTACAAAGAAAGATGCAAACATTTTGACAAAAGAAAAACCAAGTTTTTTTACAAGAACGACAACCTCTAAAGCTAATTAAAAGGAAACCATACGAATCCACGGGACAGAGCAATACTCTCCGAAAATCCCAGACAGCTTACTCCAAAGAAAAGTAACTGAACTAGAACAATACAAAAAATTAAGAGACAAGCTAGCCACAAGCTCTGAAACTAAGACCAAGAATGCAAAAACAGCGTACGTTATGTTTACTTAATCATTCCTAGACAAGACACTGCATCTACATAAAGGACATGTATTACGAATCGTGAGCCACTTTGTGATGCAATCCCGATGAAACACGTGTGAGCAAGGCAAGCCAATAGCTCTCGACCCAATCTCCGTGAGACAAATAGAACAATCTGTGATGGAAGAAGACTCTGCTTCAATCGTGACTTTTTCAAGATTTTGAAAAGATTCTTGTGTTGTGGACTGATCCAGCCCGGCCCGTTAGGCCCTCGCCCGCCCGGGCCAGTGCCAAAAAGCCCGCATATCAAACAGCCCGCACGGGCCAAAAAATCATATAACCCCACGGGTTAGGGCCAGCCCGCGGGCCAAAAATCAACTCTATTTTACCAACACTTTTAAGAGTAAAATGCAAAAGTATTCCTAATGGTTCTGTTGAATTTGGCGGAACCTGAAATGCAAAAGTATTCATATATTATCAAGCAGTGATCAAGACTGTTCATTAGTCATATATTATCAAACAGAAATTGAAAAGGCTTAGTCATCTACTTTTAGTACCATGTCTATATTTTCATAGTAAAATGTAAATTAAGGAGTTTGATTCCCCTACAAAAATACCCGACATCCAACATCCCCAAGTCCCAAAATCCGCTCACCATCAGTTACAACAATAACTTGAATACTCCTCTCAGGCCAGTTTTTTAAAACCTCAAGGACTTTCCCCCTGCAAAAGGCCAAAAGCTATATAACCCTCCAACAAATGTAGTCCAAAATTGCATAGAAATACAGGGAAAAAAATGATAATTAAATTGCATACATATATAGTCCAAAATTAGCTCAACCATTCATGTCCAACTAGCAATTAAAGAGGTTAAACTTCAACTGCAGCTACAATATCAACTAAAATGATACACACACACACACACAACACAACACAAGGAATTAATTACCCCGATTATCAGCGAAATTGGAATGATAATGCAACCTAGTGGCCTCAACCATCTTGGTAACTTCTTGTGCACTCTCTAAAGCCTTCAAAAAATGATCATCAAGGAAAGTGAGAATCTGCATCAGAGTAACACTTGGAACAACCTTAATTGCTCTTCTAAACTCAGCAGGTGCTGTCTTTGAATGTTCAATATGCTTTGCCTCTGTTATCTCATCTAGCTCTTGCACATTTTCCAGAACTTTCTCTAGTGTTTTAGGCTCCTCCACCGTATGACCTCCATCACCGTCAACATTATCACCTTCACCTTCCTCATTCTCATTCCCACCCTCAATCTCATCTTCCTCACTCAAAGAAGGTCCTGGCATGTTCTCTACCATGAATTAAGTTGCAAGTGATCATGTTGTATCATTATCCTCACTCAAAAAATGGTTGAGATAATTAAATTGCATACATATATACAAAAGCTATATATCATGCTGTAACATTATCCTTACTCAAAAAATGGTTGAGAACTTAAGATAATTAAATTGCATACATATATACAAAAGCTATATATCATGTTGTATCATTATCCTTTACTCCACATAGATAGTGTTCTTCTATTTGGACAGCTTCAGTTTGTCTTAGAAAGCCACATTGTAAACAAATCCTTATACATTTACAGTACTAACAGAACCCACAAAAAATATCAGAATTTTTCAGTTAAAGTAAATTTAGAAACATTAACCCTGCGTTAGAAATATCAATGCATCTAGATTATCAAAACCCATATTCACAACCACTAAATTTATAAATTCCAACAACCTACAAATCACTGAACCTCAATTAAAACCTCAATTAAAAAGAATAAGCTAAACCTGAAATGTCATTTTCTAGTCCAAATTCTCTATCTCTTTCTCTTTCCATAGCAAGAAAACAAAGAATTTGAGGAAAACCCATCAAAGCATAGAACAGAAAGTTTGCTCATGTGCGACCACCAGCTCCAGTAACAAGCGTCAAGCACGGTGTTCTTGGGGGACTCTGGCATGGCTACAACACTGGTTCTGATTCCCATCATCTTCAGACCCTTATGGTTCAACCGTGCTGCAAGTGACAACGAAGACAATGAAGAAGAATATGAAGGAGAAAATTGAAGAGAGGGAAGCCTTAATGACGATGAAGAAACTGCTTGAGGAAGTGTATCAACTGCGAAGAAGAAGAACGCGTGAAGAAGAAGAAATTGGAAGAAGAAAACCAGAGAGAGAAATGAGAAATTGGGGTTTTAGGGTTTAGAAAAAAAAAGAGTGGGCTGGTCCGCGGTTAACCCCACCCTAACCCAAAAGAAATGAGGGTTAATGGGGCTAGGGTCAAAAATAACCCTCCCATATGTGTGCTGAAAAAAAAGGGGGTTAAAACTTGGGGCTATAGGGCCCAGCCCGCGGGCTGGGGGTGTAACAGCCCGTTGTACACCGGTATTGTTAACATTGAATATGATATTAAGCGCAGTTACAATCACAGTGATTAGATTAATTAAATTACGGGCAAATTTTTCTCTTTTAACACATTCCTTTTCTTACATCAATACTTTTTCCGTAATCAATTAAAACCACACTATAATTGTAAATGCAAATTGCGAAAGCATACACTTTACTAACATCATTAATTCTTCTTTTTATTCAATTCATTTAAACTCACCATCTTACTCTCATACTTTACCAAGTTGTAGTCCTTTACGTTATCTACGCGTGGTTCCAAACCACGTATCATTTGGAGTTCTACCCATCAAGTTAAGCCCCTTCATTTTAGTCTAGAAAAACCTGAATTTTCAAAATCTACACTGTGGTAATCGATTACCAGTAGGTGGTAATCGATTACCACCTGTCAAAAATGAGGCAGTAGCCAATTTTCTCATTCCTCTGTTCTGGTAATCGATTACCAACTTTGGGTAATCGATTACCTCACATGGTAATCGATTACCAAAGGCCAGTAATCGATTACCAGTGAAGACAGTAGCCAATTTTTCGTCCCCTGTTGCATGGTACCATGCCTTGGGTAATCGATTACTATGCAGTAAAATGACAGATTACAGCATTTTAAGCCCCAAAAAGGGTGTGTAATCCATCCCTAACCCCTTGGTACTCCACATAACACATAATCATGTCCTAATGTAGGCTCTAGGCCCTTCCATCATGCATTTTCTTAAGATTAAACATCATTTACAAAGTCCTCAAATAATGGCCATTTACATACAAATATGGACCATTTTTACAACATGAATACCAAGACTTCAAGGCTATGAATGTGGCAATGGACAAGTCCCATGCTCACTCAAAATATACAGTTATCCATGCCATGAATAATGAAACATAAACAAGACTTAGCATATAATCATGAACACTAACTAAAGCATGGAAATAACATCATGCAATATGTTCATGACCTAAGTCTCAAAATACTAATGGTATGCTATGTGCACTCCATAACTCCTCCAAAATGTCATGCAATCCCAATGCACCGCATGCCAATCCAATGTCCACTATACGGGCTTCTTGCCCGAAGCTCCTCCCGGCTCATAGTGACCTGAAATGTGGTCCCCCAAACACGGGGTGAGATATACGGATATATCTCAGTAAACCAGTGGAGCTATAGGCTCTCTCCACTCCATGGCTCACTAAAATGTATAAATATGACATAATGTAATATGCAAGCAATACAATATCACCATCCAACTGGAGACAACCCAAGAACATCCACACGTGGATTCATGTTCAAGGACTCCATCATATAACTCCCGAGACAATCCTAGAGCTTCTCCCATGGTTGAGAAAACTCCATGGCAACCCAACCGGAACTCCTCAAGAGACCTATCCGGCGGATGTCCCACGTTTGGCTCATCCTGGAGTCGCTCCCAGAGTCGACCCCATGGCAGTCCAACTGGCACTCCGTCACGAAATGATCCAGCGGATGTCCAAACCCAACACACGTCAACTGGCCAGTGACCAAACAATTTTCACAAAATACAAGCAATATGCATACAAGCACACAATCACACCATGTCATAACCACATCATCCAACCACTACCTTCCACTAGGTGTGGTGGAGCACACTAGGGATTAAACCCAAGTTCCAAGAGTTTACCTCAATACGAGCAATCCGTTCCAAACGTATGCTCCAATTCAACTTTTCACAATTCCGTCCGTGTGAGGCACCCTACAACAATCATCAAATCCAAATTACACCAAAACTCATTTTTCATGAAAATTCCTCAAATTCCTCTAAGTTAAAAAACCTATATTTTTCACCAAAAATTAACATAGCATTTCTAGCTTACAAACATGATTCTAAGGCCTTTTCATCTAATAGCATTTTTCCATTTGGGCTCTCTATCATCACACATCTAAAATCAAAGGTTTGAACACAAATTTCTAGATCTATGAATTCAACCATAAAAATACCACAAATATACTCACAATGTGTTGTATGATCACCACCAAGGCTTCACTACACCATTAGAAGATCAAAACTCCAAGAAAACTCCAAAAACCCAAGTGGGTCGAATCTGATTTTGCCAAAAACGCAGCCAAGGAGGTGGATTCAAGGCTTCTAAGTGTTACCAATGGCTTTGGAAGGTTGTTTACAATAGATTTCGACACCAAAATCAAGCGATTCGGTGAAGAAATGAAGAAATGGGAAAAGATGGAGAGAAATGGTGTGTTTTGGTTCTTCCCCACTGTGTGTGCGCGAAGGAGGAGGGAAAAAGAGAAGGAAGAGGGAAGAAAAAGAGGGTGGGGCCAAGTGACTTCGGTCACACGGGTCCCACACGCGATCTAACTTTAATTCCAATAAAAATTCCGATCATAAATTCTTAATCTACATATTTTTCCAGTCCATGACATATTTTTATTTCTCCAAAATATTGATAAAAATTTCACACCTATCGGTACACTCACATCACAGTATTTTAACACTTAAAAATCACTATTCATCAATTTTTCCCAAATTTGTCTATTCACTCAATTTTCCGCCCTGACTCCATTTTCAGCATTATTTTTGTCATATGAAATCTCTAACTCAATATTTAAGCCTCAGAACACACGGTTGGCAAATTACCATTTTGCCCTTTTTGCCCATTTTGGCCATAATTCATGGATTTTCACTAATCCCCCAACTTTCATTTCACAATATAATATAAAAATTCACATTTAAATATATGAGGTGTTATAGGGGGCTGTTTTGACAGCTCTATTCCTCCACACACAATATTTTATGGGGCCCACACATTTTAAAACAAAAGAAAAAGAAAAAAATATGGCACGCAAAACGAATCTCTATAACATTACACAATCACTTTTCCTACAACATAATAAACATAAAACCCTTTTGCTATACTGTCAAAATAATATTAAAAAGATTTTCAAAATAATATTAAATTAATTAATATAGACCAACTAGTAGAATGTTAGAAATTTTATTTTATGGGCAATATTAATTAATTAGTTTTGTATTTTAATATTAATTGGGTTAATGGATATTCCAATATAAATATTGTAACTAAGCCCATTGGGATCACATTTGATTGGGCTTCTGGCATCTGATATTATTGGGCCTAGTTGGGCAGCAATAGGCTTTAGTGTGACCCTGGTTTTCCATTATGGGTGGACCCATGGGCACAGATGGGCATAGACTCTTCTCTGGGTTATGAGCTAGGTCCTCTCTCTAGCCTATTTATACTGGAGTTAAACTCCATAAGCCATCAAGCTCCCATCGTTGAGGCTGCCTTTATCGAAATAGGTGATAGAGAGGAAGATCTGGCATGTAGTCCCTTCTTTCTTTTGGCTTTGTGATGATCCAATAAGGTACACATAATCCCAATTTTGATTTCATATTGTTTGGTATTTTATAATGATATACATGATTCAAGGTTAAAATATTTCTATGATAATATACTAGGATGAGATCTGTATCCTCACATTCAATAACCTCAAATATTAAATTATTAAAATTATTAATTAATCCATTATTATAATTATTAAAGATAATAATTCTAGAAGTTAACGATTATCGATTTAACTTAGATTTGCATTAATATATAGTAAATAATTACTATTATTAATTGTTTAAATAAATTGATGGAAAATTGTGTAAATCAATTATAATCAATATAAATATTGTAACTAAGCCTATTGCGATCACATTTGATTGGGCTTCTGGCATCTGATGTTATTGGGCATAGTTGGACAGTAATAGGCTCTTGTGTGACGCTGGTTTTCCATGATGGGTGGACCCATGGGCACAGATGGGCACAGACTCTTCTCTGGGTTATTAGCTAGGTCCTCTCTCTAGCCTATTTATGCTGGAGTTAAACTCCATAAGCCATCATGCTCTCATCGCTGAGGCTGCCTTTATCGAAATAGGTGATAGAGAGGAAGATCTGGCATGTAGTCCCTTCTTTCTTTTGGCTTTGTGATGATCCAATAAGGTACGCATAATCCCAATTTTGATTTCATATTGTTTGGTATTTTATAATGATATACATGATTCAAGGTTAAATTTTTTCTATGATAATATACTAGGAGGAGATCCGTATCCTCACATTCAATAACCTCAAATATTAAATTATTAAAATTATTAATTAATACATTATTATAATTGTTAAAGATAATAATTCTAGTAGTTAACGATTATCGATTTAACTTAGATTTGCATTAATATATAGTAAATAATTACTATTATTAATTGTTTAAATCAATTGATGGAAAATTGTGTAAATCAATTATAATAAATTAATAATTGTACACAAAATTTCCTTAAATAGATTTTCATAAAATATCCATTATAGACAGCTGCTACATTAGCATTAAGAAAATCAATTCCTTTAGCAGTGGGAAATTTCCAAATATTCATAAAATATGTTCCACTATTTATAATATTTATTTTCCTCTTGATTTTTAGCGCCAGAAGCAAAAATCCGATCATATGATTGGTCCTCTCTTTCTTCACCTTGTATAAAAATATATCATGTTCATGTTATGTCATCTTTTGTGTCAACATGGATCTGTATAAGATCAAACACCAGTCATTACATACAACAGAAGGCTTTTTAGATTCTAGAGTGAAGATTTTGCATAAGCTTATAACTCTTCCAAATGCAATACAAGAAAAAAAAAAGTAAATCAAGATTAAAACTAATTAAACGGATATTACAAAGAAAGATGCAAACATTTTGACAAAATAAAAACCAAGATTTTTTTCAAGAATGACAACCTCTAAAGCTAATTAAAAGGAAACCATACGAATCCACGGGACAGAGCAATACTCTCCAAAAGAAAAGTAACTGAACTAGAACAATACAAAAATTTAAGAGACAAGCTAGCCACAAGCTCTGAAACAAAGACCAAGAATGCATAAATAGCGTACGTTATGTTTACTTAATCATTCCTAGACAAGACACTGCATCTACATAAAGGACATGTATTGCGAATCGTTAGCCACTTTGTGATGCAATCGCGATGAAACACGTGTGAGCAAGGCAAGCCAATTGCTCTTGACCCAATATCCGTGAGACAAATAGAAAAATCTGTGATGGAAGAAGAACGAATATTGCTGCTTTGAATGTTGTGGTTGTAACCCAACTCACCACTAGATCGGACATTGCTATTTAGCATGGTTTCGATGTAACCCAATTCCCTACGAGATCGGCGATTGTTGCTTTGCATGTTATGGTAGTGAGCCAACTCACGAAGATGTCGGATATTGCTTGTTTGTATGTTTTGGTAGTAACCCAACTCACCACGAGAACGGATATTGCTTCTTTGCGTGTTGTGGTTGTAACCCAATTGGGCACCTGATCGGATATTGCTTCTTTGCATGTTTTGGTACCCAATTGCGCACGAGATTGGATATTGTTTCTTTGCACGTTGTGGTTGTAACCCAATTGCGCACGAGATCGGATATTACTTCTTTGCACGTCTTGGTTGTAACCCGATTGCGCACGAGAACGGACATTGTTTCTTTGCATGTTTTGGTTGTGACCGAATTGCGCACGAGATTGGATATTGCTTATTTGCATGTTGTAGTTGTAACCCAATTGCGCACGAGATTGGACATTGCTTCTTTGCATGT
Organism: Gastrolobium villosum; assembly: GCA_032173675.1. Taxonomy (NCBI): domain Eukaryota; kingdom Viridiplantae; phylum Streptophyta; class Magnoliopsida; order Fabales; family Fabaceae; genus Gastrolobium; species Gastrolobium villosum. The sequence goes on from JAVKPL010002356.1 coordinate 11,002, forward strand.
TCAGGTTGAATGAATTTAAGCCCAAAACGTCGTCGTCCGTAAGCATCTTCTCACGTTGAGCTTTCAAAACCAGAGTCTCTATTATATACAAAAAAAAAAACTAGAGTCACTATTAAGAAAAAAGCAACCATTCTTGGCAAACAGATGTAAAGAGAGACAAAGAGAGGGAGGGAGAGAGAGATATGTAGACAGAAAGAGAAAGTTTACTTCAGAGGAGATGAAGTGGTATAATTTATAGAATTTGAACCTCACTTGTTATTCTGCATTGATTAGCTGGATTTATGAAATCTAATATTGAAATTTGATTTGATTTGATTTTCATGATAACGATATTCTATTTTTTTTATTACCGTTTTAATTATTACCACTTTTAGGTTTCTTTATTGAAAATTAAATATTTATAAAAAGGAATCCTACTTTGCATTTATTACATGCGCTTATTATATTTATTCTTCACGATTTTTTTCCTTTTTGTTTGTTTTTTTAATTTTAATGACCTTCATTATTTCCTTTAAATGCACATATGAGGTATGCTCCAGCAACATTATATATATATTTTAGGCAATACTTCAAATGAATTAAGAAAAAAAAAAGGTCTTGCAATGGCTGAGGGTGCTCCTCCTCCTTATGGCTTCTGAATATGCTGGCAATACCACTGTTTTACTATTTTGTTCTTTGACTTGTATTTAATTAGCATATAATGGGTAACACATTTTTTAAAGGAAAAAAACATTAGCCACTCCTGCCATAATAGTAAGAGTATGAAATGCCTCCAATTGAGAAGCACAAAAAAACACAAGATTTAATCCAACACGCTACTGGCGCGACATTGGCGCTATCAGCGTGATAACTCATATTTTATTGCACTTATTTGTTACTCTTGGTTAGTATTTTTAGGATTTATTTGAATAAAATAATGATGTTTTGAGTTAATTTACATTTTTAGTTTTTGATTGGGTTTAATTTATTTTCGTCAAAATTTTTCAGCTTTACGTTACTTCTGTATTTTGGCCATATCTCGGTCCACAGTTGTCTGATTGACACGTTTTGCTGAAGTTTTATTTTATTATTAGACTTGTCATTTAAATTAAAACCCCATTACTTAAGTGGCCCAAAGCCAAGTTTTAGTTTTATTTTAATTTATTTGTTATATTTCGTACTTTTGGACAGATTGGCCTATCAGAACTAAACCCTAACCCGATTTGGGTAGGGGTATATGACGGCGGAGTAGGAAACTATTATTCATTCTGAATTTTTGAAATTGAGGATCAAGTACTTTTTCTCTGAAGCGTTCTTCGCGTTCTTTATCTTTTTCTTCTTTTTTCTTTAATTTTAATCATGTTTATCCTAGCCATGCTAGGCTAAACCCCTTTTAATCAACCTAAGGGGAAGGGATTCCATGGATCTATCTAGAGGATCTGCGATCAATCTCTAACCAGATTCGTTTCTTTAACCTAACTCAAATCAATATCGTGAGATTGTGGATATTCGATTTGAGGTTCGCAATTGCGATTATGGAAAAGGAACAATCATCAGATTTGATGATCCGATTGTTCTCAATTGAAAATAAGGATTTTGATTCAATTGAGATCATTCGTGAATTTGGTAATTTTTATCCAATGAAGGACATCCTAGGATTCCTAACCTTAGGTTGGTTAATTTTAATTACGAAGTTTTAATCCCAGTTCTTATATTCTGTCTTTTATTCAACCGAAATCCAAAACCCCCCTTTTATTTTCTATTTTCATAAGCGATTTTTACCAAATCAATCTCTTTGAGAGACGACTTATGGTTTCCATTTTACTGCAAATTTCTGAACCCTAATTAAAAATAATTTTTAATTTGCGCGAGTTCGTCAGCTCGTGTCAAATTTGGCGCCGTTTCCAGGGAAATGGCATCGGTCTAAATCGTTTTCTGCTTCTTGATCTTCTTCTTTTTCTTTAATTTTCATTTCTGTTAAAAAAAATCGAAAAAAATATATTTATTTTTGCGCATCTGTCTTGTTTCTGCGTTTGAACTTATTTGTGTTTTTGATTCCGATTTCTGCACCTTTGATTCTGCATCGGAATTTGATTCTGCAGACGCGTCTTTTCTCAGTTTTTGCATTTTCTGCATTACGGTTTCCATTTTACTGCGAATTTCTGAACCCTAATCAAAAATAATTTTTAATTTGCGCGAGTTCGTCAGCTCGTGTCAAATTTGGCGCCGTTTCCAGGGAAATGGCATCGGTCTAAATCGTTTTCTGATTCTTGATCATCTTCTTTTTCTTTAATTTTCGTTTCTGTTAAAAAAAAACAAAAAAATATATTTATTTTTGCGCATCTGTCTTGTTTCTGCGTTTGAACTCATTTGTGTTTCTGATTCTGATTTCTGCACCTTTGATTCTGCATCGGAATTTGATTCTGCAGACGCGTCTTTTCATAGTTTTTTCATTTTCTGCATTACGGTTTACGTTTTGGGTAGATTTGGGGAAATCGGTAAAACTTCAGTTTGAGAGATTGGTTCCGGGAGTTCTATTCCCAATGGAATTCGACCATCTAAGTATAAGTCACACCCTACAAGGGTGTGAGGTGACCCTTAATTTTGCCAAATTTTGTCGTTCACTAACCCGTTATGCTGCTTCTTTGTCATTTCAGGACGTATCGGGTATTTTTGCTATTGTTCAACTTGCTTCGATTGACCTGAAATCTGGTGACGTGAAGGAGGAGATCCTTATCCTCATATTCAATCTCCTTAAATATTAAATTATTAAAATTATTAATTAATACATTATTATAATTATTAAAGATAATAATTCTAGTAGTTAACGATTATCGATTTAACTTAGATTTGTATTAATATATTGTAAATAATTACTATTATTAATTGTTTAAATCAATTGATGAAAAATTGTGTAAATCAAACATAAACAATTAATAATTTTACACAAAATTTCCTTAAATAGATTTCCATAAAATATCCATTATAAACAATATCTCTAGACAGCTGGCTACATTAGCAATAAGAAAATCAATTCCTTTAGCAGTGGGAAATTTCAAAATATTCATAAAATATGTTCCACTTTTTATAAAATTTATTTTCCTCTTGTTTTTTAGCGCAAGAAGCAAAAATCCGATCATATGATTGGTCCTCTATTTCTTCACCTTGTATACAAATATATCATGTTCATATTATGTCATCTTTTGTGTCAACATGGATATGTATAAGATCAAACACCAGTCGTTACATACAACATAAGCCTTTTTAGATTCTAGAGTGAAGATTTTGCATAAGCTTATAACTCTTCCAAATGCAATACAAGAAAAAAAAAGTAAATCAAGATTAAAAATAATTAAACGGATATTACAAAGAAAGATGCAAACATTTTGACAAAAGAAAAACCAAGTTTTTTTACAAGAACGACAACCTCTAAAGCTAATTAAAAGGAAACCATACGAATCCACGGGACAGAGCAATACTCTCCGAAAATCCCAGACAGCTTACTCCAAAGAAAAGTAACTGAACTAGAACAATACAAAAAATTAAGAGACAAGCTAGCCACAAGCTCTGAAACTAAGACCAAGAATGCAAAAACAGCGTACGTTATGTTTACTTAATCATTCCTAGACAAGACACTGCATCTACATAAAGGACATGTATTACGAATCGTGAGCCACTTTGTGATGCAATCCCGATGAAACACGTGTGAGCAAGGCAAGCCAATAGCTCTCGACCCAATCTCCGTGAGACAAATAGAACAATCTGTGATGGAAGAAGACTCTGCTTCAATCGTGACTTTTTCAAGATTTTGAAAAGATTCTTGTGTTGTGGACTGATCCAGCCCGGCCCGTTAGGTCCTCGCCCGCCCGGGCCAGTGCCAAAAAGCCCGCATATCAAACAGCCCGCACGGGCCAAAAAATCATATAACCCCACGGGTTAGGGCCAGCCCGCGGGCCAAAAATCAACTCTATTTTACCAACACTTTTAAGAGTAAAATGCAAAAGTATTCCTAATGGTTCTGTTGAATTTGGCGGAACCTGAAATGCAAAAGTATTCATATATTATCAAGCAGTGATCAAGACTGTTCATTAGTCATATATTATCAAACAGAAATTGAAAAGGCTTAGTCATCTACTTTTAGTACCATGTCTATATTTTCATAGTAAAATGTAAATTAAGGAGTTTGATTCCCCTACAAAAATACCCGACATCCAACATCCCCAAGTCCCAAAATCCGCTCACCATCAGTTACAACAATAACTTGAATACTCCTCTCAGGCCAGTTTTTTAAAACCTCAAGGACTTTCCCCCTGCAAAAGGCCAAAAGCTATATAACCCTCCAACAAATGTAGTCCAAAATTGCATAGAAATACAGGGAAAAAAATGATAATTAAATTGCATACATATATAGTCCAAAATTAGCTCAACCATTCATGTCCAACTAGCAATTAAAGAGGTTAAACTTCAACTGCAGCTACAATATCAACTAAAATGATACACACACACACAACACAACACAAGGAATTAATTACCCCGATTATCAGCGAAATTGGAATGATAATGCAACCTAGTGGCCTCAACCATCTTGGTAACTTCTTGTGCACTCTCTAAAGCCTTCAAAAAATGATCATCAAGGAAAGTGAGAATCTGCATCAGAGTAACACTTGGAACAACCTTAATTGCTCTTCTAAACTCAGCAGGTGCTGTCTTTGAATGTTCAATATGCTTTGCCTCTGTTATCTCATCTAGCTCTTGCACATTTTCCAGAACTTTCTCTAGTGTTTTAGGCTCCTCCACCGTATGACCTCCATCACCGTCAACATTATCACCTTCACCTTCCTCATTCTCATTCCCACCCTCAATCTCATCTTCCTCACTCAAAGAAGGTCCTGGCATGTTCTCTACCATGAATTAAGTTGCAAGTGATCATGTTGTATCATTATCCTCACTCAAAAAATGGTTGAGATAATTAAATTGCATACATATATACAAAAGCTATATATCATGCTGTAACATTATCCTTACTCAAAAAATGGTTGAGAACTTAAGATAATTAAATTGCATACATATATACAAAAGCTATATATCATGTTGTATCATTATCCTTTACTCCACATAGATAATGTTCTTCTATTTGGACAGCTTCAGTTTGTCTTAGAAAGCCACATTGTAAACAAATCCTTATACATTTACAGTACTAACAGAACCCACAAAAAATATCAGAATTTTTCAGTTAAAGTAAATTTAGAAACATTAACCCTGCGTTAGAAATATCAATGCATCTAGATTATCAAAACCCATATTCACAACCACTAAATTTATAAATTCCAACAACCTACAAATCACTGAACCTCAATTAAAACCTCAATTAAAAAGAATAAGCTAAACCTGAAATGTCATTTTCTAGTCCAAATTCTCTATCTCTTTCTCTTTCCATAGCAAGAAAACAAAGAATTTGAGGAAAACCCATCAAAGCATAGAACAGAAAGTTTGCTCATGTGCGACCACCAGCTCCAGTAACAAGCGTCAAGCACGGTGTTCTTGGGGGACTCTGGCATGGCTACAACACTGGTTCTGATTCCCATCATCTTCAGACCCTTATGGTTCAACCGTGCTGCAAGTGACAACGAAGACAATGAAGAAGAATATGAAGGAGAAAATTGAAGAGAGGGAAGCCTTAATGACGATGAAGAAACTGCTTGAGGAAGTGTATCAACTGCGAAGAAGAAGAACGCGTGAAGAAGAAGAAATTGGAAGAAGAAAACCAGAGAGAGAAATGAGAAATTGGGGTTTTAGGGTTTAGATAAAAAAAGAGTGGGCTGGTCCGCGGTTAACCCCACCCTAACCCAAAAGAAATGAGGGTTAATGGGGCTAGGGTCAAAAATAACCCTCCCATATGTGTGCTGAAAAAAAAGGGGTTAAAACTTGGGGCTATAGGGCCCAGCCCGCGGGCTGGGGGCTGTTTTGACAGCTCTATTCCTCCACACACAATATTTTATGGGGCCCACACATTTTAAAACAAAAGAAAAAGAAAAAAAATATGGCACGCAAAACGAATCTCTATAACATTACACAATCACTTTTCCTACAACATAATAAACATAAAACCCTTTTGCTATACTGTCAAAATAATATTAAAAATATTTTCAAAATAATATTAAATTAATTAATATAGACCAACTAGTAGAATGTTAGAAATTTTATTTTATGGGCAATATTAATTAATTAGTTTTGTATTTTAATGTTAATTGGGTTAATGGATATTCCAATATAAATATTGTAACTAAGCCTATTGCGATCACATTTGATTGGGCTTCTGGCATCTGATGTTATTGGGCATAGTTGGACAGTAATAGGCTCTTGTGTGACGCTGGTTTTCCATGATGGGTGGACCCATGGGCACAGATGGGCACAGACTCTTCTCTGGGTTATTAGCTAGGTCCTCTCTCTAGCCTATTTATATTGGAGTTAAACTCCATAAGCCATCATGCTCTCATCGCTGAGGCTGCCTTTATCGAAATAGGTGATAGAGAGGAAGATCTGGCATGTAGTCCCTTCTTTCTTTTGGCTTTGTGATGATCCAATAAGGTACACATAATCCCAATTTTGATTTCATATTGTTTGGTATTTTATAATGATATACATGATTCAAGGTTAAAATATTTCTATGATAATATACTAGGAGAAACGTATCCTCACATTCAATAACCTCAAATATTAAATTATTAAAATTATTAATTAATCCATTATTATAATTATAAAAGATAATAATTCTAGAAGTTAACGATTATCGATTTAACTTAGATTTGCATTAATATATAGTAAATAATTACTATTATTAATTGTTTAAATAAATTGATGGAAAATTGTGTAAATCAATTATAATCAATATAAATATTGTAACTAAGCCTATTGCGATCACATTTGATTGGCTTCCTGTATTTAGCTGTTATCGGGCATAGTTGGAGAGGAATAGGCTCTTGTGTGACGGTGGTTTTCCATGATGGGTGGACCCATCTGGGCACAGATGGGCACAGACTCTTCTCTGGGTTATTAGCTAGGTCCTCTCTCTAAGCCTATTTATAATCTGATAAGTTAAACTCCATAAGCCATCATGCTCTCTATCGCTGAGGCTGCCTTTATCGAAATAGGTGATAGAGAGGAAGTATTCTCTAAGATGTAGCCTCTTTTTTCTCTTTTGGCTTTGTGATTATCGAATAAGGTACGCATAATCCTAATTTTGATTTCATATTGTTTGGTATTTTATAATGATATACATGATTCAAGGTTAAATTTTTTCTATGATAATATACTAGGCGGATACGTATCCTCACATTCAATA
>JAVKPL010002357.1:0-18395 GCA_032173675.1 Gastrolobium villosum
TCTACAAGAGGCCATGAAATATTCTATTCATACCCCCTCAAAGATGTGAAATAGTATTTTGTTTTTGTCTGCCTTTCAATTGATTTTTTTTTTTTTTATTATTCCCTTCAAATGCATTTGTTGTATTGCATATGCAATAATAAATTAAACAACATACGTTTATTGTCCCTATATTCAGGTGATGTGAATGAAGCACTGAGCTGGGATTTGAGGGTTCAAATAGCTTTAGATGTGGCAAGAGGCTTGGAGTATCTTCATGACGGAGTAAGTTTCCATGTGATCTGCACCAATCTAATTATATATTGTTATAATTTTATGCATTGTCACCACAGGCAGTTCCTCCTATAATCCATCGAGATATCAAATCTTCCAATATTCTATTGGACCAATCCATGCTAGCCAGGGTAATGTCCTTGTTACTCATCATCATCTTTGTTGATATATATAGTCCCACATTGGTTGTATGTACAATTAATGTGGAGTTTATAAGGCCTTGGGCACTCCCACCCTTTGGGCTAGCTTTTGGGGTGGTGCATCCAAGGTTCTTTACATAGTATCAGAGCCTCGCCGTCCCTCACTTTCTCTGCTATAATTTCTTAGCATAGGGTCTTGGGCAACTAATGTGGAGTTTATAAGGTCTTGGGCACTCCCACCCTTTGAGCTATGTGAGGGGGCGTGTTGAGATATATAGTCCCACATTGGTTGTATGGGCAACTAATGTGGAGTTTATAAGGTCTTGGGCACTCACCCTTTGAGCTATCTTTTGGGGTGGTGTATCCCAAGCTTCTTTCCAATCTTTATCAAAAAAGGTAGTTTGTATATATATAATGCACACACCTATACAAGCTGGATGACTAAGTATATGTTTGTGTTGTCATTTATTGTTGTTAAGATGCTTCTTAATCTGTAGTTGTTATTGCTGAATCAAGCAGGTTGCTGATTTTGGACTTTCAAGAGAAGAGATGGTGGATAAACATGTAGCTCTTCGGGGTACCTTTGGCTATCTTGACCCCGAATATATATCTTCAGGGACATTCACCAAGAAAAGTGATGTATACAGTTTTGGGGTGTTGCTCTTTGAAATTATAGCCGGCAGAAACCCTCAGCAGGGTCTTATGGAATACGTTGAGCTTGTAAGATCTCTTCCTCTTCCTACAAGCTATACTGAGGATAATGGATCTGATGGTTTTAGGAGATATATAATGCATAACATATATACCAAAACAAGTTAATGTTAAGAAGAAATCTGTTATTAGATATATGATGAGACAATGGTGAAATTGGTCATATCTTGGTTGAATACATGATCATTGTCATGGTCAACAAAACATAAATGTCAAAGTCAAAATAGTTGTTGGTTTTGTTCTCTTAGCACATTATGCATAATTCATTTTCTATGCTAATGAATGCTATTGATGGGGTGATTAGGCAGCAATGAATAATGAGGAAAAAGTTGGTTGGGAGGAAATTGTGGATTCTCGCCTTGAAGGGAATTTTGATGTTCAAGAACTGAATGAAGTAGCAGCCATTGCCTACAAATGCATCAACCGCGCCCCAAGGAAGCGCCCTTATATGAGGGACATAGTGCAAGTGTTAACAAGTATCCTTAAGTCAAGGCACCATAGGCATTATCATCACAAGAACTCCTTGTCAAGCATAGCAGATGAAGTTTGCATTGATACTAATCAGCCAGAAACCAAGATTCCTCACCAGAGAGAAGAGTCTCTTGATAGTGCAGCAGATACATATGAAGTGTAGAATATGGTTTACCTTTTATCTCTCTCTCTTTGTTTTTTTTTTTTTTTTTCAATTTTTTTTTTTTTGGACTTTTCCTATATATATATATATATATATATATATATATATGAGGTATACCCTTTGACACCTACATCTGAGAGCCATTAGATCAGAAAAATCCAATGGCTCTGATTTCTAAGCGTGTGACACCATTGATCTTTTTTTCTAATGGCTCTCAGATGAGGTGTCAAATTTGAAATTTGACACTGGTGTCAAAGGATCCTACCTCTATATATATATATTTATATATGCCTTTTGAAGGTACCATTCATTCTCTTATTTTAGTTAAATTTGTCTTGCAGAAATGATATTCCAAAATTTTTATATTAGTACTTTCACCAATGAAAGTAAAGTTATTGAAGAGTGTTTATCAAAAAAAAAAAAAAAAAAAAGTTATACAAGAGAAAGGTACCTTCCATTCACATGAGCTGGCTACATTTATTTTCAAACCCCTTTAACAATCTACATGTTATAATTTACACCAAAATTGGAGTATTCATAGTATAATTGAGTAAACCCTTAAATTGGAGCACTTGGACTAATGCAAGTTGTCCGAGAAAATTGGTAGGTTTTAACACCCCTACTTTAACAAACTGCATTTGGGGTTAGGAAAAACTGTTTAGGAATCAGACTCTAGAATGTTGAATCACTCTCTATTGTGGATTGATTGAAGAACTTTCCTTGCAAGAACAACTTCGAAAGTGCTTCCAAAATACATCTATGAAGTTTACGAATATATATATATATATATATATATATATATATATATATATAGATCATTTGACTCCAGAGTAAGACTTATAAGTCTTACTCCTCATCCTAGCCATTAATTTCCGTCCATCCAACGATTGTAGTTTAAGAAGATATATTAATTAATTATTAATTATACTATAAATGACAACCATTTATTTCCGTCCATCAACGGTTGAGATGAAAAGTAAGACTTAAAAGTCTTACTCTAGAGTCAAAAGAACCCTCCCCTATATATATATATATATATATATATATATATATATATATACATATATATATATGTATATATATGTATATATATATATATGTATATATATATATATATATATATGTATATATATATATATATATATATATGTATATATATATATATGTATATATATATATATATATATATATATATATATATATATATATATATATATATATATAGATGGGGAGTAAGACTTAAAAGTCTTACTCTGGAGTCAAAGAACCCTCCCCTATATATATATATATATATATATATATATATGGGAAAAACATTTCTCAAGCAGCTTGAGATAAGTTTATCTCCAGCTAGCCCCAAAACTACGTCGTTTTGATTAATGAAGGGTGTTTATGTAATTTTAAGTGAATTAATGCAGGGTATTTTTGTAATTTTATTTATTTTTATATCATATACATTTTACTGAAACACCCTTCATTAATTCACCTAAAATTACATAAACACCCTTCATTAATCAAAACATGTAGTTTTGGAGCTAGCTGGAGATAAATTTATCTCAAGCTGCTTGAGAAATGTTTACCCCTATATATATATATATATATATATATGGGGGAAAACATTTCTGCAGCCACTTTAAATACGGTTGTCTACAGCTATCCCTTTTTAACTATGTATGATCGGTCATACATTAAAATTGCATTTTCTCTCTCGGCCACGGCAGGCGACAGTGTCTGAGGAAAGAGAAAAAAAAAACAGCTTTATTGTTATAACTAAGTATGACCGGTCATACTTAGTTAAAAAAAGGTAGCTGTAGATAACCTTATATAGAGTGACTGTAGAAACACTTTTCCCATATATATATACATATGCAATTTACAAACAAAAATCAGAACCATTATCTTATCCTTTGTTGGATTCGTGGCTCATGATGGATGTGGCTCAAATTGATGATGCCCTAGTCTCTTATTTACAAGAGATGCTTAGATATATCTTGTTTACAAGAGATGCTTAGATGCTAAGTCGTCATTGTGTGAAAAGAGGGAGAAGAACAAGAAAGAGAAATGCGCAAAGAAAGCGCAAACTAGAGACGAAGATTCTCTGAGGAAGAAATCCAGCATCACCGCTGAAGAAGAAGACTATCCTATAGAGTAGGATTCTCTATCCCTTTTATAGAGAGAAAACGCTTGTGTGAGGCATTTGTGAGTAGATCCATCCTTTAGAGGGTGAAGTCCTCTGGTTATTGAGTCAGAGTGAATCCTTTTGTAATCTCATTATTCATAGTGGACGTTGTGACTTTTACTTTTCACATTGAAGAGGTTTTCCATGTTAAAATTTCTTGGTGTTCTCTGTTCATCCCTAACTCTGTTTGTTTGATTTTTTTGTTATAGTTCATCAACGATTCAACAAGCCGACCTGAAGCAGGCCTGGCTCAGAATAGTCTAGCTTCGAGACACAACAATGGTATCTGTTGAGATATATAGTCCCACAACAATGGTATCTCTTTCTGTAATGGCTACTTCTACTGTCCTTCCAAATCTTGTTTCTAATCGAACCGAACCGAACCAGTTTCGAACCGAACCGAACAAGTTTCGAACCGAACCGAGCCAGTTTCGAACTGGATCGAACCAGTTTCGAACCGAACCGAACCAGTTTCGAACTGAACCTAACCAGTTTCGAACTGAACCGAACCACTTCCAAATCTTCTTCCTTCCGGCCGTGTTTTCATCGTCTTCGGTGATTTTTTATTTTTATTTTGATTTTCTTCTATGGTTTGTATTTGGCCAATTTTATTTTATTCTCACATATGTTTGTGGTGTATCCCAAGGTTCTTTGACATATTAGAGTGTTCAAAATCTCACCGTCTCCCACTTTCTTTGTAGTGGAATTTTCAATGTAGGTGGGCTTGTATGTTGTCCACCCTTCAAGCCTAGTGGGCTCTTGTGTGAGGGGGCGTGTTGAGATATATAGTCCCACATTGGTTGGATGAACAACTAATGTGGAGTTTTATAAGGCCTTGAGCACTCCCACCCTTTGAGCTAGCTTTTGGGGTGGTGTATCCAAAGGTTCTTTACATGGTATCAGAGCATTCAAAATCTCACCGCCTCCCACTTTCTTTGTAGTGGAATTTCCACATGTAGGTGGTCTTGTATGTTGTCCACCCTTCAAGCCCAGTGGGCTCTCGTGTGAGGGGGCGTGTTGAGATATATAGTCCCACATTGGTTGTATGGGTAACTAATGTGGAGTTTATAAGGCCTTGAGCACTCCCACCCTTAGAACTAGCTTTTGGGGTGGTGTATCCCAAGGTTCTTTTACATGGTATCAGAGCCTCGTTGTCCCCCACTTTCTCTTGTGGCTCTTAGCATAGGTTGGTTGGGCCTGTTGCATTATCCACTCTTCAAGCCCAATGGGCTCTCGTGTGAGGGGGCGTGTTGAGATATATAGTCCCACATTGGTTGGATGAACAACTAATGTGGAGTTTATAAGACCTTGGGCACTCCCACCCTTTGAGCTAGCTTTTAGGGTGGTGTATCCCAAGGTTCTTTACAGTATCGGAGCTTGTAGATCAAGGGCTCTGTGAGGTCAGAGATGGAGGGTGTCGTAGCACATGATGGTGACATGTTCAAACTCACCGTGGAGAACTACTCATATTGGAAACCCATAATGGAGGATCATCTTTATTGCAAGAATTTTGTATGAGCCCATTATGAGCATGGACAAGCCAGAGGGGAAGAGCGATAAAGAGTGGGATCTCCTCAATTGGAAGACAGTTGCTATAATCCGCAAATACATCGACAAGAGCTTGTTCGAGCATGTGTTGACCTATACAAACGAACATGAGTTGTGGATGAAGCTGGAATCCTTAATCCAGAAGAAGACGCCACACAATAAAGCATACTTGGTACGCCGAATTGTGAAGTTAGACCTATAAGGAAAGACAAAGCATGATTGAGAACATGAATACATACCCAGGGATCGTCAATCAACTGACAAAGATTGACATGAAGATAGATGACGAGTTGCAACCCCTTTTGCTACTCAACTCGTTGCCAAAGATCTAAGACGCTTTGGTGGTGACGCTCAGCAACTCAGCTTCAGAAGGAAAGATGACACTGGACTCAGTTGTAAACAGCCTGCTGAATAAAGTGGTTAGGAGGAAGAACGAGTTATAACCCAGCAAAATAAAGCAAATGTTTGTTGAAAATTGTGGAAGAACGGCACGCCGACGTCGAAGTAAAAGTCGAGGTCGTGACAACTTTAGAGGTCGGTCAAAGCCGAGGCCAGATACTCTCACATGCTTCTACTGTGGAAAACTGGGTCACTGGAAGTCGGAATGCTGGACTTTGAAGCAGTGGCGGACCCAGGAAATTTTCTTTATCCAAAAATTTTTTTAGTAAAAAAAGTTTAAATCAATGGTTTATGTACATCCAAAACAAATAGTTTGACCAATCATTCCCCCCTAAATTTTATCAATCCTCAAAAACAAATATGAGAATAAACTCCAGTACATCCATACATCATCATTCTATTTATAATGGTGAATAAAAAAGTCAACATTACCTATACAGAAGGCAAGCAAAATAACAGTGAAGACCCTCATCTCTAGAGATTAACTTATTTGAGATTAACTCCAGTCAATCCTCTCTTTTTAAGCCAAAATATAGCACCAAAGCTAAAAGCAAACCCCAATAAAAAAAAGGTCACACAGAAAGTAAGACAAGACTCATTATAATTCACGTTAAGAAAAAAAGAAAAAACCTATAAGTTGAAAAGTACCTTCTTGAGAAAAAATATTTTTCAATACATGCAAAAGCAACAAGTCTCTCCGCAAATGAAGTGGAACTATAGCCATACATTACAAGAAGTATTAGAAAGCAATATCTATGTTACCTTTAGAGGATATAAAAGCCATTCCCCATTTAAACCCGACTACTGAGTCAAAGATATAAAGCAAAAAAATTAAAGCAACACAATAAAAAATTAAAGCAACAACAAAAATAATAGAAGCTAATACCACGTTGGCAGTAGAAGATTACAAAAGCATTCTTCGATTTTTCATTCTTTGAAAATATTGCATTATATCTTCATCATCAATGTTATCAAATATATCACGTTCAATATAAGTTAGCATGTATGCGTTAAACCAATCATCACTTATCCGATTGCGCAACTTATCCTTAACAAAAGTCATTACAGAAAAAACTCGCTCCACACTAGCAGCTGCTACCAGTAGAACGAGTGCCAACTTTATCAACAAATAAATCAATGGATAAACAATATCCTTTCTCTTCTCAACCATCTTCAAAGCAAGGTCAGAAATCCTTTTCAAATTGACAAAATCAGAATCAGCTCTTACATCAACAATAAAATTACCGAGACTTGAAGGAAGAAAAGGAATATCTGCAAGCTCATTAAACTCCAAAGGATAAAATCTAGCAAACTCAATCAACTTTTCTTTGTTAAAACTAGCAAATGAATCACGAAGATCAAGACAACTCAAACACTCAAGAAACTTGGTATTGACATTATCAAATCGATCACCCAACTCTTGAACCTGAGTATCTATCACTCTATTAAATAACTTCACCTTAAAGTAGTGCAAGAATTTGAATGATTACAATCTCCGTCTTGATCTCCCTTTAGGACAATAAACATCCTTAATGTTTGGAATGTCAATATCATATTTTTTTGCAAAAATATTCGTTTCTTGAAGCAATTCATCAAAATCATTATCTCTGACCTCTTGTAAACGAGACTTGACAACCTTCACTAAACCAATTGCATTTAAAAGGTCTTGATCTTTTCTTTGTAGTGCTTGTGACAACTCATAATAAATCCCCAAGATAAGTTGCATAAGATGCAACAAGAATGCAAACTCATAATCCTCCATGGCATACAAAATGCAACCTGCATCAGTTCTTGCAGCATCATTCCTAGGCTCGTCTTCAATAATTTTCATCAAGGAAATTATTGTAGAAAATAATGAGATAACACTTGTAACTGTACCAAAATGGGAACCCCAACGAGTGTCTCCGGGTCGCTTTAAGGTTGTCTCTTGATTTAAACCTTTTCCGGTTGGTATTTCACCGCAAGCAATTCCTTCAAGTTTCAACTATTTGCTCATATTGATTCATTTGAAGAATTTCCTTCCGCTTGTATGAACCCCCCCCCCCCCCCCCCCCCACAACGGTAGCCATCTTTTTAAGCATGTCAAAAAATTCTTGAATCTTTTTGTGATGTTTTGCAACCTTCACAAGTGCCAATTGTAACTGATGAGCAAAACAATGAATGTATAATGCAGATTTGTTGTCTGCCAAAATCAAACTCTTAAGCCCTTTAAATTCACCAATCATATTACTAGCACCATCATAGCCTTGACCGCGACATTTAGACAAACTTAAACCAAGTTTAGAAAACAGCCCATCAATCGCTGCTTTTAGTGATTTTGCAGTAGTGTCTGAAACATGAATTATGCCAATAAAACACTCAACAATGGATCCCTTTCTGTTTACATACCGAAGTACAACTGCCATTTGTTATTTAATTGCAACATCACGAGCTTCATCAACTATCAAGGAAAAGTAATCATTGTCGAGATCACTAATTATTGCTTTAACAGTCAAATCAGCACAAGCTTGAGCAAGATCTTTCTGAATTTTTGGTGAAGTCATTTTGTGATTATCGGGGGCATTTTGCAAGACCACATGACTCATCTCCTTATTTGGCTTAGTATAAAACTTTAGAGTTTCAAGAAATAAACCTTGTTGATTTGAACTTTCAGATTCATCATGTCCCCGAAAAGGCTGACCATTTCGTAGTAAGTATCTAGCACAATCTAAGGAATCTTTCAGCCGAATACGATAATCAATTCTTTGTTGTTCAGAGATATTTGAAAAGGCAATATCAATATGTTGCTTTTGCTTCATCAAATCTTGACCAGCTTGATAACATCCATTGTGAACACTCCTATGATCTCCAACATGAACTTTGATTCTATCCTTCTTCTGCCAATTTTTGAACCCCACACCCACAAATGCCTCCTTCGCCGAACCACTACCTCTAACCTCCATATCAAATAGATAACAATACAAGCAAAAACATGCATCTCGTGATACACTGTACTCCAACCAAGAACCAAATTCTTTATACCACTTAGGATTGAATCTACGCATTTTTCCAAACATTTCCGTTTGAGGGAATGGTTTAAGAATTGGTTGAGTTGGACCCTTGAGCAAATAAGCTCTCTGAATATCCTCTCTCTATAGGATTTGATGTCATTGAACAAATTGAAGGTCTTTTTCCCGGATCCGCTTCAAGATTTTCTATATTAATTTTTGCTTCAGGTGGTGATTGAAAACTTTGAAATTGAGATACTTGTGGTGGTACACTTTGTCTTTGAGATTGAGGAGAATTTTCCACAATTAAAACATTTTGTCTCTGAGGTTCATAGGATTCGGGTTCTGTATTTGTGCATTTTTGACGTTTGAAATAAGATTGTATCCCTGACAAATCATAATATATAATTAAATCAATTATACTCATTATGTTATTGAAACAATGACAACCTAAAAATCAAAAGTAAATATAAATTATACCATGTGTTGTTATTAAAACAATTATATCAAAATTAAAAAATACAGAAAGTTACCTTTCATTGAGACTTGTCGAATTATTATGAACCCACAATTGTTTATGCTCTCAATGTTTCAACATCATGATCCAATTTTTACTTCCACTTCAAAAGTAAAGCTTTGGAGAATTAACCAAAGTTATCAACCAAAACCTGTGAGGGTACAAAAAAATGAAACCACAAAAAGTTAGTACTTTTTTATCCCAAAGAAGCAGTTCAAGCTATTCCAAGAAGGAACTCGAGCTATTTCCAAGAAGCAATTCATGCCATCTCACCGACTAACAACCACTATCCCAAGAAGTAATTCAAGTTATTCCATTCAGACAGTGTTTTCTTCCAATTAATCATACCCTCACCTCAATCCCCATCCTCTCATGCCATTGGCTCACAAGAAGGCACATTAATAATCAGTAACACATAATTTAAAATCCAAGAGCCTAAACTAAAGTAACCTTTAAAATAAAAAGTAACAGCAAACTAGTTGATCTCCTCCTCCATGCATGCCTAACTAGAAATGCTATCAGAATTCAGTATATATAATAACTCAAATGTCAAGTAACTAACCACATCTAACCAAAGCAGACCAAACAAGTTACAGGGTTCTAAAATCAAATTAACAAGAACTTTTTTTCTATCATGTTCAAAATCATAGGTAAACGTATAAAAATGCAACATATGCATACAACATATATGATGAATTTATACCACAGTCAAACGAAATAATATAACATAATTTCACAAAAAAAAAAATACAGGGAGAACAAAGATATTTTAGATGTTACCGCTAGTAAAGGCACAACTCAATCCAATAGCAAAAGCTAAAGTAACGGTGAAACTAAAGAGGAGAAAGTAATTGATAGGGTGTTTCTAGTGATAATAGCAAAGGGGACATAACCTGCAATATGCCACAAAAATGGAATAGCCGTTAGAAAGAAGAAGAAAAAACCAAATAATGTAACTAACAATAATAAAATATTTAATTAAAGAACTCGATTCAAGGAAAAATTATCTAGCAGGGACCTGTTTCATTGAGTAAAATCTACCAATATCAACAAAAAATAAAAAGGTGTTAAACCGTTCCAAAATGAGCTTTTTAATCTTGATTATAGAATGAAAAAATTCCCAACATTTTGTTTTCTCTCACCCACTTTCTAAAGTAACAATTACTTACAGCAATATAAAATGGTAACAGATTTCTCACCTTTCACGTCTTCTTTCTCGTCTTTCCCGTCTTTCCTCAACTATATTGTGAGAAGTGGTTAGGTTTTGGTTTATCAGAGGTGGTGATGGCCAGATTCAGGTGCAGCACTAAAGTCCTGTGTCGGCTCCTCAAAATAATGTCACTCCTGCCTCCTGCTCCGAACGTGAGAGAGTGTAAGTGAGAAAAACTCACTAATAAAGAGTCTGTAAAAGTAATAGTAAAAAAAAATTAAAAATTAAAATTAAAATTTCTATGTCCGCACGTGCGGTCATTTGACCCCACGTCGGTCCGCCACTGGCTGCAGCGTTAACTGCTCCGTGGACAAAGGATGGCAGTAAGTTAAGTATGATTATTAGAAGGCATAAAAGAACAGACATAAATATTATATCTGACTTCGATGAAAGTCAAGAGAAAAGTGTATTATAAGCAACAGTGGTGTATAATTTATGATATGTACAATATGAGCATAGACGAACTTTGCAGTACTATGAAAGATAAACATATAACAGAGATGAGCTTATGAGATTGGTGAAATTCCAAGTATATGTGTAGTATAGTAAGACAGTTATGTACAAGTGGTCTTGGTGAATAGACTTCATCAAGGCGAGAGGTTTTGAACCTGAAGAATTATTGAGAAAAGGGAACAGATATTCGTATGCGTGAGTTAAACACGCCATGTTTGATTAGCAGTTATGAGACAAGTGCGGTGCACTTGAATGAATTGGGATGGTCCAAGTAGAGAAGCAAATAGAATATTCGATGAGTAATCCTACGAGATTTGACCACTTGAAAGTATGATGCTGATAGATTGATAATGTGAGAGATATTGAAATATGGGAGTAAATTCCATAAAGAGGTAGTGTTGACTAAACACAAGTGAGGTGAACTAAGGATGAGTATATTATTATGTGTAATATGTATGAGGAAAAGTGAAGGAATTGCCATGGATGACACAAGATCTATGTACCATGAAGACACTATTGCAGTTAGTGGAGGTCGACTCAGATTGGCAGGTGTATCAGTGATAAAGGAACATGATGGTTGAGATGTACAGTCATTGTACGAAGGTAATGAGAATTGTAATGAAATTATGATCTTATGGTATATGTATAAGTACTACTAAGAGTAGTGCGCTTATGAGAATATTGGTATTTGATACGGAGGGACAGACAGAGTAGAGGTATCTTCAAGGTAAAGGGATATTTTACAACCACCAAGGGTGGAAGTGATTAGGAAAATTGATGAGTTGCTCTATAGTATTGAGCATATGTTATTTGAGCCGTGACGGACAATGGACTAGAACGGTGGCATAAGTTGTGAGTTATTGTTGTATAACAATAAGGTGAGATGGTATGATTAGTGAATGAATGAATGTAAAGCTTAATGTGAAATCAAGTGATTAGTATACGAACCAAGTGACAATAAAGTGCGAAAGTAAGAGGTTAATGAAGGAACTGATGTGTAAAGTGTGCAGAAAGTGTGGAATATTGTGGTCAGCAAGAGAGTTAATGTGTAATTCAAGATGAAAATGATAAGATTTGTTAGTGAACTGAGGTATAAATTCAGTGCAAGGATTGAGGAGAAGTAGTTATCTGTGATTCGACGGAAATGATTGGAAGATCCCTGTGTGATGGGAAATGTGAAACTTATACTGAGAGATTTGAGATGTGTACAGAACTTTGAGAAAATTTAACAATTATGGATTAGGGATTATGTTATGAACCATGGCAAGTGATTAGTCAAAGTAAAAGAGTAAACAATCTGTGAGAAGAATAAGCAAGGAAGAGATAATGGACTACGGACTGAACGGTAACAAGACAGAAGGAACTATTACGAGTTAGAAGATGTGTACGAAATTACGAAGTGAATGTGGATTATTATAACCATGACTATGTTATAAACCAGGTCAGAGGGGTAACCGAAACGAAAGTAAACTACCCGTGAGAAGAATGACACGAGAGAGTAAGAAGAATTAACTTATATGTAACAGGTGTATATTATACCACTACGACTAAGAGTATGGGGGCAGCCCATGTGGTAATACAGAACAGTTTTGATGTTATATACAAAGGTGATACAGACACCAAATGGACTGGGTTCATGTGTGATCGGGAGTGCACGGTGTACCAGTTTGCTGTTATATACAGATGTATTATGAGTCTAAATTTCTCAATGCACTGGGTGCATGTAATATGATTTGATAGTAGGGAGATCTCAGTGGGGGCCTATGTGCCAGGAGTGTATAGCTATCTCGGTGCGGGTTAAGTTCCAGGAGACTAGTAGTATTGGATATGAGTAATGAGAAACGAGGAAGTATTCCACATTGGTGTAACGGTTAGTATGGTGGAGATAATTTATGTAATTGCTCAAAGAAGAAACATTTGGGGGGATGCCTTAGAATAGGGACAGCTAGTAGTAAGTCATTTTTACGGCATGGATCATATGGGTGGATTCTCTGATCGGTGCGTCATGGCATCTGGGGCCCTTAGGACAGCAAGAGCTCGAGGGGTTAAACCTGTGAATGTTGTTATCCACTGTATTGGGAGAGTTTTTCCATATGGTTAACGCAAGATGCGAGGTTATATATTTGTAAATGGACAATAGTATGTCAGGTTTGGATATAAGAGTTGTGGCTTAGTGTGCAAGAACTTCGAAGTGTGATAGTGAAGCACTATTGTGGGTGTAAAGAAAGTCTGATGAAATAAATTTTGTCTCTAAGTGAAGTAGTAAGTTAGTTGGAACCCTCGTCTTATGACCAAAAAGGGATGATAAGTGAGTTAAAGTTGACAGAATAGTAAGTGTCCTTCTAGGAAGGCTAGTGATGATCAAGATTTCAGGTTAAAACAGTAAAGTGTGAGCCCTAAGGAAAAGATAAATTGAAATAGAGTCAAGTGCGAACGTGTATTCATAGGTGGGAACTATAGTTGTAATTGATTACCAAAAAGTGAATAGCTTGGTTTTGCTGGTAAAGTAGATTGAGAATGTTGTATGTAATCGCATATGCCACTTATGGTGGAAAGTGTGTGGAAAAGGCACAATGTTGATGATGTGTTGATTAAGTACTAATGAGGTATGGACTAGTATAACACCTCAAATATTTAAATGTGTATTTTAATATAATATTGAGAAAGGAAAATTGGTGGATTAGTGAAAATCCAAGGTTTATGGCCAAAATGGGCAAAAAGGGCAAGATTGTAATTTGCCAACCGTGTGTTAGGAGGCTTAAATACTGAGTTAGAGATTTCAAATGACAAAAGTAAGGTTGGAAATGGAATCAGGGCGAAAAATTGAGTAAATAGGCAAATTTGGGAAAAATCGATGAATAGTGATTTTTAAGTGTTAAAATACTGAGTTGTGAGTGTACCAATAGGTGTGAAATTTTTATCATTATTTTGGAGAAAGAAAAATATGTCATGGACTGGAAAAATATTTAGATTAAGGATTTGTGATCGGAAATTTTATCGGAGTTAAAGTTAGATCGCGTGTGGGACCCGTGTGACCGAAGTCACTTGGCCCCACCTCCATTTCTTTCCTTCTTTCTCTCTTTTCCTCTCCATCTCTCGCGCGCTCACAGGGACAAGAAGAGGCCAAACCCCATTTTCTTCCATTTCTTCCCATTTCTTCGTTTCTCCACCGAATCGCTTGATTTTGGTGTTGAAATCTATCGTAAACAACCTTCCAAAGCCATTGGTAGTACTTAGAAGCCTTGAATCCATCTCTTTGGCCGCGTTTTGAGCAAGAACAGATCCGACCCATTGGAGTTTTTGGAGATTTCTTGGAGTTTTGAGCTTCAAATGGTTTAGTGAAGCCTTGGTGGTGATCATACTACCCATTGTAAGTATATTTGTGGTCTTTTGATAGTTGATTCTATAGATCTATGAATATGTATTCAAACCTTTGATTTTAGATGTGTGATGATAGAGAGCCCAAATGGAAAAATGCTATTAGATGAAAAGGCCTTAGAATCATGTTTGTAAGCTAGAAATGCTATGTTGATTTTTGGTGAAAAATATGGGTTTGTAACTTAGGCAAAATTTGAGGAATTTTGATGAAAAATGAGTTTTTGTGTAATTGGGATTTACTGATTGTTGTAGGGTGCCTCACACGGTTGGAGTTGTGAAAAGTTGATTTGGAGCATACGTTTGGAACGGTGTTGCTCGTGTTAAGGTAAACTCTTGGAACTTGGGTTTAATCCCTAGTGAGCTCCACCACACCTAGAGGAAGGTTGTGGTTGGATTATGTGGTTATGACATGATGTGTTTGTGTGCTTGTATGCATATTGCTTGTATTGTGTGAAAATTGTGTGGTCACTGGCCAGTTGACAAGTGGAGTTTGGTCATCCGCTGGATTCATCCTTGTGAGAATGCTAGTCGGGTATTGCCGTGGAGTCGACTCTGGGAGCGGCGCCAGGATGATCCAAACGTGGGACGTCCGCCGGATAGGGCTCATGAGGAGTTCCGGTTGGGTATTGCCATGGAGTCTTCTCAACCATGGGAGAGGCGCCAGGACGGTCTCGGGAGTTATATGATGGAGTCCTTGAACATGAATCCATGAGTGGATGTTCTTGGGTGTCTCCAGGTGGATGGTGATATTGTTTTACTTGCATGCCATATTATGTCATTTTGATACATTTTAGTGAGCCATGGAGTGGAGAGAGCCTCTAGCTCCATTGGTTTACTGAGATATATCCGTATATCTCACCCCGTGTTTGGGGGACCACATTTCAGGTCACTATGAGCCGGGAGGAGCTTCGGGCAAGAAGCCCGTATAGTGGACGTTGGATGGGCATGCGGTGCATTGGATTGCATGGATTTTTGGAGGAGTTTATGGAGTGCACATAGCATACCATTAGTATTTTGAGACTTAGGTCATGAACATATTGCATGATGTCATTTTCCATGCTTTTGTTAGTGTTCATGGTCTTATGCTAAGTCTTGTTTATGTTTTATTATTCATGGCTTGGATAACTGTATATTTTGAGTGAGCATGGGACTTGTCCATTGCCACATTCATAGCCTTGAAGTCTTGATGAGTATTGTTGTAAAAATGGTCCATAGTTACATGTAAATGGCCATTATTTGGGAACCTTGTAAATGATGTTAAACTTAAGGAAAATGCATGATGGAAGGGCCTAGAGCCAACATTAGGACATGATTATGTGTTATGTGGAGTACCAAGGGGTTAGGGATGGATTACACACCCTTTTTGGGGCTCAAAACTGCTGTAATCTGTCATTTTGCTGCATAGTAATCGATTACCCAAGCATGGTAATCGATTACCATGCAACAGGGGATGAAAAATTAGCTACTGTCTGCACTGGTAATCGATTACTGGCCTTTGGTAATCGATTACCATGTGAGGTAATCGATTACCCAAAGCTGGTAATCGATTACCAGAACAGAGGAATGAGAAAATTGGCTACTGCCTCATTTTTGACAGGTGGTAATCGATTACCACCCACTGGTAATCGATTACCACAGTGTAAATTTCGAAAATTCAGGTTTTTCTAGACTAAAATGAAGGGGCTTAACTTGATGGGTAGAACTCCAAATGATACGTGGTTTGAAACCACGCGTAGACAACGTAAAGGACTATAACTTGGTAAAAGATGAGAGTAGATGGTGAGTTTAAATGAATTGAATAAAAAGAATGAATTATGATGTTAGAAAGTGTATGATTCCGCAAATGGCATTTACAATTATAGTGTGGTTTTAATTGATTACGGAGAATGTATTGATGTAAAAGAAAAGGAATATGTTAAAAGAAAAATTTGCCCGTAATTTAATTAACCTAATCACTGTGATTGTAACTGCGCTTAATATCATAATCAATGTTAACAATACCGGTGTACAACGGGCTGTTACATTTTATGGTATCAGAGCAGTTTTGTTTAGGGAACTCTGATTGTTTGTGTATGTTGTATCTTGTGTGTCATAGCTATCTGTGAACTATTTATGATTAATGTATATGTGATTCCTCAGTGTGGGTCTGATCAACTCATTCCTTTGTGTTACATGTACAGATATCATGAGTAGGGCACGAGGTCGCCGTGGGGCACGTGGTGCAGGTCCTTTGCCACCAGATCCGGTCACTGCAGCACTGAATGCTCTGCAGGCGGAAACGGCTGCAAACAGAAATATGACTGAGAACCTGATGAAAGCAAATCAGGATATGATGCAGGCCTTTATGGCTGAGTTGAGGGCGGAGAGAGGTCGTCCTAGGAGGGAAGATACACCTCCGCATACGGCTACGGTGACTCCTACACCGACGCCATCTGTTACTCCTCAACAGGGGGAGAGTGGGGCTAGTCACCACACTGGTGAGGCTAGTCATCATACTACTACGGATCCTAGCTATATACCTGATCCATCATCTGTTGCCCAATCTACTGGGGCTGCTGGGCAGGTGCTTGATAATGCTGACGAAGAGCGTAGGCTCATATCTTTTAGGAAACATAAGCCACCCGCATTTCTGGGGTCAAGGGACCCAAAGGAGGTCACTGCTTGGTTGAGGGGTATGGACAAGATTTTTCAAGTTATGAGATGCCAAGATCCGCAGAAGTTATTGTATTCTGTTTATATGCTGGAGGGTGATGCCCAAGAGTGGTGGGACAATGTGTCTCGCCCATTTGTTATTCAGGGTGAGGTTCTTACTTGGACTATGTTCGAAGGTCTTTTTCACGAAGAATATTTTCCCCGCGATGTTCGGGAGGCAAAGCAAGGTGAATTCGATAAGTTGGTACAGGGAGTTATGACTGTGGATGCCTATGTGGCAAAATTTAATGAGCTTGTGAAGTTCGCTAATTATGGAGGTACTCTACCTACTCCGGAATTCTTGTCAGCTAAATTTCAAAGAGGGCTGAGTGAGAAGATTGCTAAGAGGATGTCTAATACGGCGGTGAGAAACTTTGCTGATTTGGTGACCCAATGTAAGAGGGTCGAGACTGTTTATGGGAGGTATCCGAAATCTGATTCGACAAAAGAGCAAGATGTTAAGAGGACACCTGGTCCTTCTGGTAATGCTAACAGAGGAGGTTTCAATAATAATAATAGAGGTAGGGGGTTGCATGTGAGGCAGCCTCCTGGTCAGTTCAAGAGGGGCGGAAATACTGGTGGTGGTGGTGCTTCGAACAGATATTTTAACCCACAATGTGGGAAGTGTGGGAAATACCACAGAGGTGTATGTGGTGCTGGTACGTCGAATTGTTTTAGATGTGGTCAGAGTGGCCACTTTGCTAGAAATTGTACATCTTCTTCGGGGCAGGCTGCGAATCTGCAGGCCTTGCCGCCAGCTACTACTACTACTACTGCTGCTCCTATTGCTGTTGTTCCTACTGTGGGATGAGTTTATACTATTAATGCGCAGCGTACTGAAAAGGCTCCGAATTTGGTTAAAGGTATAATTTTTCTATCTAATGTTGATTTATCTGTGTTGTTTGATTCGGGAGCAACACATTCATTTGTGGCGGACTATGTGGCTAAGGCGCTGGACTTAAAGGTAACACGGATGGTTCCTCCGATGCGCATTACTACCGCTACAGGAGAGGTTAGTGAATCGTCTTGGATTTGTGAAGATGTAAAGTTCACTTATTTAGGCAGGGGTTACACCATTGATTTAATTATCTTACCCCTGGCCTCTGTCAATTTGATTTTGGGGATGGATTGGTTGTCTCGGAACTGCGCAATGATTGATTGCTGCGGGAAGAGGTTGTTGCTATCTCACGAGAGGCCGTCTGTTTGTCCGTCTTTATATTTGTCTGTCAGTCAAACTGTGAAAGCCTTGAAGGCTGGAGATTTGGGTTATGTTCT
>JAVKPL010002358.1:0-185856 GCA_032173675.1 Gastrolobium villosum
TTGAAGATAACACTTTTTTTTTTATATATAGAAAATAACTATGTTGATATTCCAAATTTGATATCTCGTAATGCAATATTTCAAGCACCTCAAAGTCATTCTGTTTGAAACTCATAACCTCTGTGAGATGTAAAGCAATATGACATACCAAAATATGTTTACGAATAGCAGTGGCGTAGCTTTCCCTTTTAGCCAACCAGATACCACGCTTGAATGATTTCCACCTTTGACGTTAACTTAAAATTTCAAATTACACGTTTGTAATGCATCCCTTTTTCTTTCTTTTCTTTTCTTTTTTTTAAAAAAACTTAGTGTAAACTAGCATTTCGGGAAGCTATATATGTGTGTGCATTTTGAGGGATTCGGCTTGAAGTATTATGTTGTGATGTTAATGTGTTCATGTATAGCACCACAAACAATTAATAACTGATAAACATCTTTTTTGTTAAAAAAGAAGAAGAAAAAAAAAGACAATTTTAATATTTTGAGATATATTTTGTTCTTACAAGACTTTGAATTTCTACCTACAAGTACTTTTTTCGCGGTGAACTCCAAACCTTGCATGGCTTTCGCGGGGTACGCATATGAACATTGCCTTGCTTGATCCTAGAAATTAAAATGATCACCAAACTCTTTTGACACGGTAAAGAGGAGTCTGAGTCCCTTAACCAGAGGTCTCGAGTTCGAGTCCTGGGAATGGAAAAAAAGGATTTGGGAGAGCCACCCCGAAAGAGTCTGACGGTGCTCGATGGGAATTAGCCTTCGTGATCACGGCCGGAGGATCCATTTGAAAATTTATTCAAAAAATAAAAAAGAAATTAAAATGATCAGCTTATGTAATTGATCATAGTATTCCAAAATGTTATAGAACCTATACATAGTAACCGGTTCCATTAATTGGTCATATCATAAATCGATTGTGTCTCTGGTCCGGTAATCGATCCCTTGTTGTATTTTCCATCGGTTACGAATTTATTAGTTGAATTAATCGAGCTATGGTCTAATAGTTTGGCTAACTTCATCTTTAGTTCAAAGTTTGAAAACTTTGGTACTGCAAGTTATAAGAATGACTATGGTAATGTATAATATACGGTGGTGCATCAGTGCATGGAGCCACTGAGTGCAAGAAATTTTCATACCATATCAACCATTTGCAAATCAGTAACAAACAAGCTCCTAAGACCTAGATATATACCTTGAATACATCACAATTCACAAATACAAAATAATCAATATTAATGAGTATCACATGTAGATACTAGATTATGAATCTGCATGTAAAAAACAAGTATTGTGTGGTTTAATTAGTCCTACGCATATCATAATGAATTATATCATGTCGCTTCTGATTTAACCTTAAATGGGTCGAATAGTAGCCAGTAGGTATGTCCCTAATAAAAGAGGTAGCAAGAATCAGATAGCAGGGTCCCATGATTTCTTTGGCTTGGAATAAAAGGGTTCTATGTAGTGGATTCTCTAGTGTTAAATAATGGTCATGTGATCATGTTATTTGATCACAATTACTCATTTAAAAATTATACATATTTTTCTCTCTCCTATTTCATCATCAATAAGTGATTGTGTTCAAATAACATGACCTTTTTTTTCACATGTGAGATCCACTTCATTTAGTCTTTCTTTCCTCATGACACTTTATATGTCCATGAGAAAAAGAAGTTACGCTTTGTGTCTTTCCATTTCAATGATGGAAAAGAAAAGAAGGAAAGGAAATTAAGAAACAAAATATACACCAAGAGATTGTGCATGCTTTCTCGGATATGTCCCCATCTTAGACGTACGACTATCATCGTGATGTACGGTCATGATCGAACCACTACTATTAAGGACTGACAATTCCCACATGGGAATATGTCCCCTACCCTTTTTTTCCACACACATCCAGTCAAAAACAACTCTTCACTTTTATAACATGATCAAAAACTTGTATTTTAATTATGGGAAAATATTTTCTCATGTTATATTATAATTCAACTCTCATGTTAGTGATCATTCGATTTGCGTGCAAAACTTTTTTTTTCTTTTTTTAATAAATATGGAAATCACCACTACTTGAGTCACAACATGAGAATTGAAGTCTCATGTAACATGAAAAAATCAAATCCCTCTAATCATTATCACATTTTGATTCTATTTAAGCCCTTTCCGCCAAGGATGACTACATTTTATAAGAAACCAGTTTTCAAACTACAACCATATCTAATAATTATACTTTTTTTTTACCTTTCTTCTAACTACCTTTCTTATTGCTTGAATTTACTATAATTACGGATATTTTTCAGGCACCGTCATGCCAATCACCACCGTTTGTTAGTGCATGCATCTTGATAGAACATATCCAAAGCCGAAATGGTTTTGATTCTTGGATACTGGATTCTGATTACCCTTTTTTTTATAATCACATTTACAAGCCTTGATTAAGTTGTTAATCTTTAATACCAAGGACTCTTAAGTCGTTAAGCTTTCGGTTGGGATTCTTAATCCACTTGGGTATATGGGCCTAGCTAGCTTCAAAGAAATTAGAAGACTCGGTGCATTCAAAAGCAATTCCAAATATACGAAAATGTTCTTCACGTTGACTACTCTTGATCATGTGCAATAGAGTGAGATTATTATTAGTCGTGGAAATGTAGGCTTTGGCCAATTTTATAATAGTATCAGCATTCTCTTGTTACTCCGGCCATTTCAAAAAACAAAGAAGCATTCTCAATGCTTTGTGTTTTGCAACGCGGAATCTTAATCTTTAAAGTAATTAATAATACATGATATCAAAACCAATGATAATAATAAAAAGATATGTTAGAGCTGCGATAATCAATTTGGTGTCCATGCAATATTGTTCTGTGGTGAAATTCATTCATCTGCTTTAAATATACTTAAGAAAAGAGAAATGGTAACTTAGACATGAAACGATCTTGTCATGCAGTATTGTTCTTTCGCATTTTTTTAGTAAAAGGCGAAAGAATAGTTCGCTATGTGCTCACCGCATGGCTCCGTAGCTATATTTACATTTTGAGGCAATTCAAATGCCTCTAAATATTTGGTTTGGCGGTTCATAAAGGATAATCTTATTAATCTTGAAAGTTGGCTTAAGTGACAATCTGAGTCCCAATATAGACAAATTTTCAAAAGAATATGGGTTTGAATGCTAGAGATTACCTTTGAAAATAATTGTCATGTTACTCAATTTGAGATTAGTCTTATTCATTGTGCATGTTCTTTCCCTGACCGGGTTGTGAGATACTTGACATCATTACAAAATAGTAATTAAGTTTATGGAATAAAGAATGTGGAATGTTTAAATTTCATTAGAATATGAGGAAGTAATATGTTATTCTTATGGAATATTGATTCTACGTTGCATGAAATAATTTATTTTATATAACATATAAAAAAAAGATGGAATTTACTAAAAAGAAGAGAAAAAAGAAAGAGTAAATTTCTCCCATTTTTTGTGTGTTAAATAATTACGAAACAATAATCCCTATTATTTTTGGCATAAAAAGGCTCTAGACTTGGCATAAAAAGGCTCTAGACTTGGCATAAAACAATATTCCCTATTATGTAACTTCAATTAACCGGGAAAAAAAAGTTCTCTCTTTATCTAGATTAATATGTCCGTTTCACACAAAATGTCAAGGCATCTTGGGAAGTGTAGATAACCTTTTTGCCGAAAGCAGTGGAGAGAAACACCGTTTACGATACATTTTCCCCCTCCAAAACTACATTTTAACTAGCTTGTCTTCTAACAAAATTCATATAACATCTGACAAATGGTAGTAGCTCAATTGGTAGTAAGAAAATTAAGTAAATGGAAAGAAAAAAGATTTGGTTCGATTCAGTGGCAGACCTAGGATTTGGTTCGATTCAGTGGCAGACCCAGGATTTGGTTCTCACACCGGATTAGTTTTTATAGTTTTATAACCGGCTCAAAGAGTTAAAATTTGTGGGATATCGAAGAAGCCAACTCGCCTTAAAGAGATAATTATAGTTGGATTAACTCTAAAAAAAATCATATAGCCTCTAAATCTTCTTTGCTAATCTATCTACACTAATGTTAATTATAAGTGATTAAATTTTAGTTTAGTATGAAGGATATGTTTAATTGACAACTACTAAATATTTTAGATCATGGTAATTTAGTTGGCGCCAGGGAACTACTGAGCAGCAGTGAGAGTGAGAGCATATGTTCGATCCTTCCTAATATCGTCTTTAGGAAGGATTTAAAGTCTTAATTCTGGGATCCATCTGGAATCAGACTAGTCACGAAATAATGAATCGATGAGAATATTTATAAAAAAATCCTAATATAAAAAGCTTTTTACACCTCCTTTTTGCATCATTAGAATTCTAAAAGCTTTCACATTTCTGTTTTTTTTTTTTTCTTCTCCATAAGTTTTGTTCACGTATGACTACTTTAATTGTAATATGTTCAACTTTACTGACTTTCTAGTAGTTTGCTTTTAAGAATCATATCTGTCCTTTCAAATGCATTTTTCTCCGATGCGTATCAACTTTTTAAGGGTGGTAGTTATTATGCCTTGTGGAAATGCCATTGATGCCATGAGAAATTTCTAAGGTGAAGGATATGTCTACTGTGAAGAATATCTGGATTCTCTTTTGTCGTTAAATAACAGAAAAGTGTTTCGGAGAGATAATATAGATAATTTTAAATATAACACGCGAGTTCTATAACATATATAATTTGAGAATGTTGCACAATAAAATTTGCATTTATTTCTCTAACAGGATGTTAAGATCCAATCATTCCAATGTAAACACTTGACTTGAAGATGAAAGAACATTTTTTAAATTACTCAGTGATTGTCAATAAATGGAATATTCCATATATAATAATCAAAATTCACCAATAGCATGCAGATTAATTAGATATTTGTTAACCTTCTCTTTATTAGCAAGTTAATCAATCTTTGTATCATGCTTACTATTGTGCCAAGGCAAAAGAAAAATTTGAAGCAAGGTATCTTCAAACTTTAAGTTCGGTCAAGTAATTCCAAGGCCTTTCCATTGCTTTTTTTTCTTTTGGTTCTTCTAAGAACGCAGCAAAGCAGTGATAAGAGGTTTTTTTTTTTTTTTTAAGTAAACACCATTTTTGATCCTTGGCAATATCCACCAAATCCTTTTTAGTCTCTAGCATTAAAAAAGGACCAAATTGATCCCTAAAATGATGAAAAAAGGATCAAGGAGTACTTATTACAATTGACATAATGATTAAAGTGGCCCTTTTTTCATAATTTTAGGGACCAATTTAGTCTTTTTTTATTGCCAGGGACTAAAAAGGATTTCGTAGATATTGCTAGGGACCAAAAAGAATGTTTACTCTTTTTTTATATACTTTATGCTGCCCGGATAAATTTTTTTGTTTACCTTATGATTTTCTTAATTTTACCTAAAAGTGAGAGGTGAGAGGATCAAACTCATAACTTCCTGATCACTCCAGAAATCTTATACGTATTATGATAAGTGTCACTCTAACCCAAATCTTAAAACATAGGGGGTGAGAATATATTAATTATTTTATATTTTTTTTATCTCTTAACAAGTAGCAAGACGGCCATATACATAATATTACACAGGAATCCCTGTATACACACAACTAATCGGACGGCAAAAAGTCCTTACTCAAAAAAGACAAAGAATCTTACATTTATTAAGTTTTGTGGGTCTTCTTCACAAAACAGTTTTTTTTTTCTTCCGTAAACTTCAGCTTGCATAAGGTAAAATAAATAAAGGGAAAAAGAAGAATAATGTTATAGGAAAGTTGTTAGGTTATGTTATAGAGATAGGAATTGTGAGACTCACACTTGTTTTCAAAAAACAAAATAAGTTGTGGGTCCTATGATCTTTATCTCTATAAGATAACCTAACAACTTTCCTACAACATTATACTTCTATTTCCCATAAATAAAACTTAGGTAGACGTTGATCATGAGTTGTAAAGCCATGGGAAAGAAGCACATAAGCATAGCAGCAAGGTGGAAAGCTCTGCTAGTTTTGAACTATAGTTCTAGCTAGCCTATTCAGAAAAGCATAACATGTAGATGTAGTGCTTATTGCTTAAAATTACAAATATCTGAGACCGAAAGAGTGCTTCTATCGGAATTTTGTAATATACTCCAGGACCACCGTGGTCCTTCACTCTTCCTCTATTTCTAAGTCCCACCTAATTTTTTGAACTCCCCCCCCCCCCCCCCCCACAACCCAATAAGCTAGCGTGACTTAGGGACCCTATTGACCTATTTATTGTTTTTACCATCAAATTTTTATTATTTACCTTAATTTATGCCTTTTCAAGTTATTGCACTCTGAGGTAGTATTATTTGACATCGGTGTCAAATTTGAAGTTTGTCACCTCATCTAAGAGTCGTTAGATCAAAAAAGATCAATGACTCTGATTTGTAAGCATATGACACCATTGATTTTTTTTTTATCTAACGGCTCTTAGATGAGGTGTCAAACTTCAAATTTGACACCGATGTCAAAGGATCCTACCTCTTGCACTTTTTGTCAGATATTTTTTTGAATGAGGTACAATATTATTTTCTCACTTCGTTGTTATTTAGGAGAACACCCGGTAAATTAATTAAGCGGAATATATTTTCTTGTTGCATGAAAAAAATTATCTAATTTACATATAAAAAAATAAATGAGATTCACTAAGAAGATGAGAGAAAAACAAAAAAGTGAATTTCATCCACTTTTTCGGACATATATCAAATAATTTTGTTTCATACAACATAAAAAATATATTTTTTATTAATTAATGTGTGATTTATTTGTAACATTTGGTCTAACTAATAATAATATTTGCCTTTTTCCTTTGCCAACAAAGTCAGAACTTGAATATTTTTATGCTAATTTCTGACATGATAATCTGTACAAATTTTTTATGATTATGCAAAAGAAAATAGATTATCAATCAATATAAAATCATATTATAAAAAATCTTGACAGATAGAGTGAATGTGCATTAGTAACTACACTCTTCTTTGTATACAACTGAAAAACCAACTTTTAATGTTGATTGGGGAGTGTAATTATCTCTCACTGAGTGTCCTGTGAATAAATTAGGTCCACCTAATACCCCAATTAATATGGAATAAAAGTGTTGAGTTATTCAAAAAAAATTATTTTTATTATTTTTTAGTTTTGTCAATGGTATAATTTATTTTTTAAGCTATATTGGAATTACTTGAAATTCTATTCAGTTACTAACGGGGTTGGCCCAAGTGGTAAGGTACTTGGATTCGCTTAAGTAAGGACTCGAGTTCGAGACCTTGTGTATGCAGAAGGTTCTCGCTGGGAGACTCACCTGCCAATACTAGGTAACCGATGCGGGTCGGACCAGACATAGTCAGGGCGAAGCCCCGGAAATCAGTGGAGCAATAAAAAAAAAATTTCTATTCAATTTAACTTAAAAAATAATTATTGTGACAACATTATATATTAAGACACTACAAATATGATTTTGACAGTTTTAAGTTATCATACTAATAATAATTTATAAATGACAATAATCATTATTATTAACAATATTAATTCATTTTACAAATATCTAAGGCAATCGTCATTATTTCAAATATTTTTCAATAACAAAATTATTAATCATTAGACATAATTTATAGCAGTACGTGATGAAAAATTGGTTAGTACTTTTAGAATAATATTGTCAATATATTTTCGATATAAGTAACTAATAATAACAACTAAAACATTGGTGTTATTGTGTGAATTTATACTCACTTTTTATTGTTATTATTACAAATATCAATGATATTTTTGTCACAACTATTTAGTAATATTCTAAAAATAATATTATTGATTTGCAAGTAACTTGAAGAATATTATCAAAAGCTATTTTAGTGACGAGTTTTAAAATTAAATGACAAAATATACTAAAATTACTATCTTTTTTTTTTTTGGGTACATAAATTACTATCCTTTTTTAACCATGGTTTAAGTTATGCAAAAATTGTCTTCCAAAAAAAAAAAAAAATTATGCAAAAACAAAGGAAAAAACTATTATTTAGAGTTTTGTTATTGAAAACTCAACCATGGATTGCACGAATTTTCTGTTGGAGGTGAGAATTGATTCATTGAAATTCTCGAAGTTCACACAACAAAGTCCCTATTATTTTCGGCCATATAGAGGCATAGTTTTCCACACAATCAAGAAAAACCTAGTTTGGGTGGAATCATCTTTAAAAAGGATTTTTTTTTTTTTTTTTTTAAGCTTGAATATATAGTATTTATATAATCTTAGGGACGTTTGGAGGAGGCTCTTGGCTACCACGATGCGCCGTCCTATCTTAGAGAAAGTCCCGTAATATTTATGTGTGGAGTTGATAAATGAACATCGATGAGGGATTATAATTATATTTTACAATGGTAACAATACAGACTCTGGTACTCACCTACGCCTACAAAGAAAAGGTAGAATTAAAAAAGTTTGTGCAATCTATTGGTTAAGAAATGGAAAATGAAAGAATAATTCTATATCTTTTGAATATAGAGATTGAAGGGGGAATTTATTTAAAGGAGGAGGGAAGAAATATAGATGAGAGAATTTTAAGAAGAAGAATTGCGATCAAAACATTTCATGTCGTTCATTGATCTTTTCTAGATTTTTATAGCAAAACAAATAACAGCCTAATGGAAGATTAGGATAACGACAAATTGAAGATAAGGATAAATTAAAGATTAATCCTATCTATAACTCACTAACAGACTGATAATTGCATGAAATTATTAAATAAAAATAACATATTCCTAGCTAATAAAGCATTAAACATAATCTTTGAGATGGGCGGGTGGCTTGGTCATTCGTTTGGGCCTCCCATTAACTGGGTCTGCTACACTCTCTTGCCCATCAGAAAAGAGCTTGTCCTCAAGCTCAAAGTCATTCATTGTGGGCTTTGTAGTGGGCTGTGAACCGACGTCCCAGATCCCACCATCAGCAATTCGATCAACGGTGGATGTTGCAGTCTGGATATGTGATGGATCAGGTTGATGTGGCGCTATGTCATTGATCCAAAAGCCATCGAGTGGACGCGGATTGGCTCCCAAGGGATCAGCTACCTTACTAAGGACACCTTCCCCATATGACTCCTTGGGCAGCATGCGTGAGTGCCCTATTGCAGCTGAGTTTGTGGATGCATTTATGCTTGTTGCAGCTGAGTGGTTGGGGTCATTAATATTCGTTGGACTATGAAAAGAGCCGTTGCTTACTACCTCATGAATCTGCCCAGCTTTGTCATTTATTTTTGTCTTCTCCCAATGGATATCCCCTTCCTGAGCTTTTGCCTTTGCTCTTGAGTCGCGCATAGCCTCCTCAACGTTCCAGGTTTCTAGTTCTTCTTCATTTTCCCAAGTGGTAGCCTCTTGTGGCAATTGAGACCACTGTAACAGAAGTTGTTTTCTGGGTTTGCCTTGACGTCAAATTGTTCTGGTGGCCAATATTGCACTTGGTGTGT
Organism: Gastrolobium villosum; assembly: GCA_032173675.1. Taxonomy (NCBI): domain Eukaryota; kingdom Viridiplantae; phylum Streptophyta; class Magnoliopsida; order Fabales; family Fabaceae; genus Gastrolobium; species Gastrolobium villosum. The sequence goes on from JAVKPL010002358.1 coordinate 9,513, forward strand.
GTTCTAACTCACTCGGTTCTACCGTGAGTGGAAATGTGGGGTTTGGTTTACCTGTTCGATGGTGAAATGGTCGGAGCAGTGAGATGTGGAAAAACGGGTGTAACTTGGCTTCTGGTGGAAGATGTAAACGGTAAGCTACGTCCCCTATCTTCTCTAAAACTGTGTATGGGCCAAAAAAATTCGGTGCTAACTTGTGTGATGATCTTTGTCGCAGGGAAAGCTGATGATATGGTTGTAGACGAAGGAGGGCTAAATCTCCTGGTTTAAAGGTAAAATCTCTCCTTTTTTTGTCAGCGTGTGTTTTCATGGCCTGTTTTGCCTTCATTAAATGCTCACGAAGATTGTTCATTATTGCCATTCTTTGGCCGAGTGTAGAGTCCACAGCCTCCAATGAGCATTTTGAAAGTTTCGCATACAATTGGTGTGTCCGTAATATGTCGAGCACTTGACATAAATGTTGGACGTATGTTTGTAATGTTGGGCTGAACACTAATATGTCATCAAAGAATATGGCTACAAAACGTCGAAGGGGAGGTGCGAAACTATCATTCATTGTTGCCTGAAAAGTAGAAGGAGCATTGGACAGCCCAAATGGTAGAACCATAAATTCAAAGTGGTTGTGGTGTGTTCTGAAAGCTGTCTTATGAATATCCTCTGTGTGCATGCGAAGTTGGTGGTAACCAGGTCGAAGATCAAGTTTGGAGAATATTGTTGCCCCGTGGAGTTCGTCCAACAATTCATCTATGGTTGGTATAGGAAATTGATCTCTGATCATGATTGCATTTAAGGCTCTATAATCTACACAAAATCGCCAAGTACCGTCTTTCTTTTTCACCAATAGAACATGAGTGCTAAATGGGGATTGGCTAGGGCAAATGATTCCTGCTGAAAGCATTTCTTGACATAATTTTTCAATTTCGCTCTTTTGGAAATATGGGTAACGGTAGGGTCGAACTTGGATAGGTTTTGTGTTAGGGAGTAAATTGATGTGGTGGTTATGTGGTCGGTGTGGTGGTAAGGTATTGTGAATGGTAAACACATCATTGTAGCTGGAGAGTAAATTTTGAATGTCAGGTACAGTATGGTGGGGTTCCGTGGTATGTGTTTGAGGGTTAGTAGGTGGTGAAGAGTGGGGACAGTTGAAACACATGAGGCATGAAGTGTATGCATTGGTGACCATAAGTTTATTCAACTTTGCAGAAGATATAAGTGTTGGGTTGCCAAGACCGTGTCCGTGAAGTTGAATATTGTTTCCTTGGTGGTCAAAAGACATCAATAGTTGGCTATAATCAGTAAGAATTGGTCCCAAGGTACGGAGCCATTGAACTCCTAGGACAATATCTGCACCCTTTAACTCCAAAGCATATAAATCCACGGAAAATGTGTGAGACTGCATCACAAGTGGTACATCCTTGCTAGGGGTGTTAGCGGGCCGAGCCGAGCCGAGCTTTGATCTTAACGGGCCAAACCTGTATTTAAACGTGTCCGACTGGCCTTAGCCTGTTACCTGTCACGAATATAATATTGGCCTGTGGCCTGGTTTATTTACAAAAAATAAAAGCCTGTGTGAAGCCTGTCTTAGCCTGTTAGCAAGTTAAAGAATAAAAATAAGATAACAGAATTCCACAAAAAATAAATTTCCATATAGAAACCTTAGCTTCCAATTTGCAGCAATAATTTATAAAGTCTACAATAAAAAAAATTAAAGTGAGAGAAGGTAGATAACAGGTTATATTATCTTAGCCCATTATAAAAAAAGTGCAAACAAAAATAAAAAAAAAATAAATAAATAAATTGACACAAACAAGCAGTGCATAGTGGAACGAATGAATTTTTGTGGGTTTGTTTGTGTGAAAGAAGATGAAGGATAATATAGAACAACACTAGTAATTCCATAAATATACATAAATTCAATATATATCCAAATAGCATAATATAGAACAAAATCATTCAAAAAGTTTGTTAAACCAATAAAATGGGGTGAAATAAATTGATGAAAGAGAGAGTTATTACAAGTAGTATAAAAAATATAAATAAATATTTATATACTAGGTTAGCCTGGGAGGCTCTAAGGCCGAGCTTCTGAATTAGAGCCTGAAGCCTTTTTATTAAACGAGCTTTTATACAAGTCCAAACCTGATTCCAACACGAGCTTTTATTAAACGAGCTCAGGCCTTTACGAGCCGAGCCAAAGGCCCCTGAAAGGCCCCTGGCTCGTTTACCACCCCTAATCCTTGCAATATGCCTGACATTGAAGTCCTTCACCATTACCTACTTGTACAGTAAACGTCTCTAAAGTCTGCAAAACCAGTCCCAAATAAGTAGCCATTTTAGGCGTGATAGAATTATGAGTGCTTCCTCCGTCGATTAAAACCTGAACGTTTTTGCCAAAGATTATTCCCGTTAAACGAAAATATCATGGTGAATAGTGGCCAAATAATGCGTTCAAACTGATCTCGTTGGAGATTCTGTATTATCTTCGGCGTCGGGCGGAGGTGGATCATTTTCTGTGCCGTCAAAATATAGCAAGGTGGCTTTCCCTTTGCATCTGTGGCCAAACACGTATTTTTCATCACAACTATAACAAAGCTCTTTTTCTCGTTTACGTTGTATTTCTTCTGGTGAGAGCCCGTTAATATGAAGTGATGATGTTGTAGATGGATATTTTGTGGTGTTTGATTGACTGGCTGATGTATTTTGTGTGAATGGTGGACGTGGTGTCCACTGTTGTGGAGTTTTGTACCCTGTATCTCTGTGTTGATCTTCATATATTTTTGCCAGTGAGAATGCAGCATGGACATCGTGAGGTCGTTGAATTAGTACTTATCTGCGAATGTGTGGTTTTAGACAGCCACAAATAGTGCTCTTTTTAGTGTAGGAGAAAGGCCCGGTACTCTGCTGGCTATAACTTCAAAACTAGCTTGGAACTCGCTAACTGTAGTTTGTTGTTGAAGGTTGGCAAGAAAAACTGCCGGATCTTCAAACTCCAATGGCCCAAATCGCCTTTGCGCCGCCACCATGAATGCTGGCCAATTGGGAATTAATATGTCATTAAAAAGTCCTTGGAACCAAGAATTTGCTGGTTTGTCGAGGTTGAAAGATGCAATTAGCACACGTTCCGCCTCGAGTATTTGATAGAATTCAAAATATCGATTAGCATGAAAAATCCAATCAGTTGGATCGCCGTCTGCAAACCTCAGAAAAGTGATTTATGTTGGTTGTGTGTGATTAAAGCCTGGGTTGGCATGAGTTTTGTAGGGACCTGAGCCAAGAACCCTAGATCCGTTTGACTGATTTTCGAGAAGTCGATTGATGTCCTGCCTGAGTATCGCGAATTGTTGATTTTGCTGTGTTTGCGATTGCAGCAGTTGTGCTTGCGAGTCCTGTAATGCCAATTGTTGTTGTTCACGTACTAATTCTGCTGCCTGAAGTTGTTGTTCCAGCGTTTCCACGCACTGATTCATGTCACGTATGCGTGTGTTCTCCGCCATATGGGAGGGAGATAAGATGAAAGCACCAATGAAGGGGGAATTTATTTAAAGGAGGAGAGAAGAAATATAGATGAGAGAATTTTAAGAAGAAGAATTGCGATCAAAACATTTCATGTCGTTCATTGATCTTTTCCAGGTTTTTATAGCAAAACAAATAACAGCCTAATGGCTTTAATGATTGCCAGCTACTCACTAATTGAAGATAAGGATAACGACAAATTGAAGATAAGGATAAATTAAAGATTAATCATATCTATAACTCACTAACAGACTGATAATTGCATGAAATTATTAAATAAAAAATAACAGACTCCTAGCTAATAAAGCATTAAACATAATCTTTGAGATGGGCCGGTGGCTTGGTCATTCGTTTGGGCCTCCCATTAACTGGGTCTACTACAGAGATTTTCTATCTTCCTACTAGTTTTTTTTTTTACAATTATTTTTTAATCTTATAATGAAGAAATATATGATTATTCTCGAATAAATCTTTTTAATAATCTTCTTCCCAATTATTAAAAAATAGTAAATACTTTTAAGTTCTCAAGACATAAAATGTTTTTACTCTTTCATTTAAATTGTATTATTTTAAGGCATGTTTGGTATGATGTATAAGGTCTGATAATATAAGTTTATATTATACATTATGACATTTTTAGTTATTTGGTGTGACCATCATATAGTATAAGTTTATACAGTAGATCTATAACTTAATCAGACCTAAGTGAATGAGATTAGGTCTGATGAGTGATTGATGTACTAGATCACTGACTAGCAATTCTTACGAATTAATATATTATTAATATTAATATATAAAAATAATAAAAATTCAATATATGAATTTTAAAATATTGGTAATTTTTATTTTTATAAAAATTAATGTTTTTTTGGACGCCCTAATCAATAAATTTTTATAAAACTTAATATCAAATGACATATTTGGAAGAGTTATATAATTTTCTTATTAAAGATTACTTTTGTCAAATTATTTATTTTTATCCTATCTAGTATTATGCAGTGCATTATGGAACATTGGATGATATCTTATACAATATAATGTCAAACGCTTATTAGTATTAAAATTTAATTAGATCTTATATAATTAAGCTTTATTTTATCAGATCTATACCCTTATCGTATTTTGTGCACCAAATATATCCTAAATAACAATAATACTGTATATATCCTCTGTTCTTTTTATTTATGACTTTTGAAATAGAAAATTATTCTTTTTTATCTGTCATTTGTAAATATATATTAATTATTTTAAAATTTTATCCTTGATGTTAATAATTGAAAGATAATATTTATAAATAAATAATCATATTTTTATTATTTCAATAAATGGTAATTCAATGGAATGAACAACCCCTTGCAGCTAAATCAGCAGGATTTAAAAACACAAAGTAGGAAACATGAAGAGGTGGTGATCCCCTCTTTGACGAGAGCATTGTGTGTTATATTTTAAAAAATTGGCTGGTGCTGATAGTGTCAGTGTGTTATATTAAAAAGATTTTTAAATATTGACCACATAGTATTATATTCAGCAATCGAAATTTTATTATAAAATTAATTTATATGTACAAATTCATTTTTTATTCTCACATGTATGTAAAAAAAAAAATCATCGCATGTAAAGCAACATAAATGAGTTACAGCTTGTGAATTAGCCCGTCAACCCACAATTTATGTAAATTAAGATCAATCATAATGTAAGTGCGTATAATTAATGTAACTCGCGGCGAAACGGGTTAGACAAGGTGGGTAAGTTGGCTCATATATCCCTATAATTACATAATCCTATAGTATTATACCTTGGCAATCAAGATTTCACTTTGAAATTAATTCATAAGTATATGTTCAACTTTTTTTCGTGACATGTTAATATTTTTTTTTGTGGATACATCATCACATGTTTGAGGAACAATGATTAAAATGTCACGTTTTATCGAGTTTTTTACCCAAATGCCACGTGAACAATATTTTTTATTAGATTGCCACGTGACATAATTCATTATCACTAGTAGCGAATTTTGTGGCCAATGATTTTGTGACATGTGGTCATACTGCAAACCAAATTCTCTGTCATTGATAGCGAATTATGACACGTCGGTTTTTTCTATGAAAATGTCACATATCATAAAATCATTGACAGTTAGGTAAAATGTACTATTCGCATAGTATTTGAATAAATCTTTTTGTCAAAAGTGACATTTTGATACTGTTCCTCATTTTGATCTCATTGAATATGTGCAATATTCTTGGGCCCTTTAAGATTTTATCATTTCTCTGTACACACTACACCGTCCTTTATTTCCAAGGGAATGCACAGCCGTTTTTTCTTGAACTCTTCCTAAGGATATTTTCATTCGAATTTGCGTATCATAAAAGACCAAAGACTTCTAAAAAAGATCAAGTTTGTAACATACCAACTCCCATAGAAAGATAGTTGAATGAATGAATTCCCCTAAACTTCTGGCTAAACTACAACAAAGTAGTTGATCTCATGATAAAATTTTATATCATCTTGCTACTTGAAAAAAATTTAATTATCTTTCTTTTTGAAAATTCACATATTTAATATACGAAGAGAGAAATAGACACAAAAAATTTTCCACGATAAATTTAACATAATATGTTATGTATCATAGACTATGTTTCATCGACACCGACACGGGATACGATATAATACGACACTCCGACACGTTAATTCTAAAAATTGCTAAATTTCGACACGTTAGGAAACGTTTAGATATTAAATAATATTTTTAACGTATATTATATTTAATATTCTATAATTTAACCCAAAAAAAGTTAATCTTATAATACCCATCAATTTTGTTTTAAACTCAATAAAATGGTAATCATAATCCAATGAAATTAAAAGTTGAACTAAAAACGCAACGCAACGCAACCTTCGAACCCTTTTCTTGAGTCTTTGCAACATGTGTTGAAGTGTAGGGAAGTGTCGGAATATCGGAGAGTATCAAAACACGTCAAGATTTTTTGAAGAGTAGGTGATTCGTAGATCATCATAGAGATAGGTAATGAATATCATATAGAAAACCAAACTGTACGATTCACTACCTGTTTAAAAGGGTATCCCCATCAAATTCCCACTATATATATAGGTGTAGACGCGCATCAAATTCCCATCCGATATCACAATATAGAAGATTATACCCTGTTATAATCTTAACACAATAGCCACCTTCACTTCTCAACCTAATATTTTACCACCATGGCTATGGTGGTCTTAACGACCCTTTTGGCCATACTCTTAACACTGCTATTTAAACTTGTCCATGACAACCTCTCATGTTACTTCTTCACTCCACTACGCATCAAGAAAATCATGGATATGCAAGGTGTGCGTGGCCCAAAACCTCGTTTCTTCACTGGTAACATCTTAGACATAGCTTCCCTTGTTTCAAAAGCAACTTCCCAAGAAATGAAAACCATAAGCCATGACATTGTTGGTCGTCTCATGCCACATTTTCTTGTCTGGTCCAGTCAATACGGTATGCACATACATGCATATATATATATATATATATATATATATATATATATATATATATGCATATCTCAATCTCTCTTTCTTTTTTCTCATAGTTTACCTTAATACAAAAAACCATTCCCCGTTAAACCCGACTAGCGAGTCTGGGATGGAGTTAATCCTTGTACGCAGTCTTACCCTTGCATAATTGCAAATAGGCTGTTTTCTGGATTCGAACCCATGACATTAATTGAACATGTTAATTTGATTCTTTCAGGAAAGAGGTTTCTATATTGGAATGGTACAGAGCCAAGGTTGTGCCTCGCGGAGACTGAATTGATCAAAGAGTTTCTTTCAAAATACAGTACGGTATCTGGGAAATCATGGCAGCAAAGACAAGGTTCCAAACATTTCATTGGTCAAGGACTTTTGATGGCAAATGGTGGAGATTGGTACCACCAACGTCACATCGTTGCCCCTGCATTCATGGGAGACAGACTTAAGGTATTTTTGTGTTACTGTTTTTAGAACTTTTAAAATCTTGGGTATCAAAGATTGTTTTGGGTAGTAATTGGTTGGTCTTAAAAAATTTGATGGGGCATGTTCAGAGTTATGCTGGGAATATGGTGGAATGCACTAAAGAGATGCTTCAATCACTACAAAATGCGTTGGATTGTGGCCAAACTGAGGTTGAGATTGGACAGTATATGACTAAACTCGCTGCAGATATTGTTGCTAGAACTGAGTTTGGTACAAGTTATCAAAAGGGAAAGAAAATATTCCATCTCCTCACACTTCTTCAGAGTCGTTGTGCACAAGCAAGTCGTCATCTTTGCTTTCCTGGAAGCAGGTTTGTGATTTTACAATTCTTTTTCTAAATCACCCTTTTCTTAATTACTTGTGTGATTCTATATGTTATGGATAGGTTATTTTACCTACCATTTTTTTCTGTCTGTCATTCTCCAATACCGTTAGATCAGAACCTCAAGAAGAGAGAAAAAGATAAATGTTAGTTAAGATTCTGATCTAACAGTACTGGAGGGTGATAAGCAGATATAGACAAAAAAAATGGTAGGTAGAATAATATATCCCTTAATTGATTTGTCATTTATGATTCAATTTGTGTGTATAGGTTTTTTCCAAGCAAGTATAATAGAGAGATAAAGTGTTTAAAGATAGAGGTGGAGACACTGTTGATGGAGATAATACAAAGCAGGAAAGATTGTGTGGAGATTGGTAGAAGTAATTCATATGGGAATGATTTGTTGGGTATGCTACTGAATGAGATGGAGAAGAAAAAAGGGAATGGAAATAGCTTAAATCTGCAATTAGTGATGGATGAATGCAAAACATTTTTCTTTACTGGACATGAAACCACAGCCTTATTACTCACTTGGACAGTTATGTTATTAGCCACTAATCCTTCTTGGCAACAAAAAGTCAGGGCTGAGGTCAAAAGGGTCTGCAATGGGGGAATTCCCTCTGTGGATCAACTCTCCAAGCTCACTCTTGTAAGTCACTAAATTCTCTTAATTTACTTCACATTTTATTTACTATCTCTTTAAAGGGGAGGATTATATTTATAAACTTTTTGTTTACAAACTACATTATATTCTTCCGGGAGAACACTAAGTTACACTATGTTCTCCCGGGAGTACATAGTATAATTTGCAAAAATTTATAAAAAAAATTTGTAAACGGATCATTCCCCCTCTTTAAACCCTCTTCCCTATGATGAAGGTGAAAACCATTATGTATTTTGCTTAGCATAAAGTCACTTTAGGCTAATTTTCAGGGGATTGGGAAGCGGCAAGTTGGTCAAATTTGTATCTTACACACTTATTTTTCTTTGAATTTGATTTCTATTTTTCAGAGTTTACTTTTATTAGTCAAATACCACTCTGCCGGAATCAGTTTTAGGAAGACTTTAATTCGGTCATTAACTCAAATAGAATGGTACATACAATTTTGTACAATTATATATAAAAATGTAATAATGTTTCTTATGTTATACACATATAAAAGTATATGTGATTTATGATTTTTTTTTTCTCTTTCTTCTCCTCATATGTCTCCACACATTTTTATGTGTCTATAAGAAATAAGATTATCTCTTATAACTTGAGAAACATTAATCCCATATAAAAATTATACAATCAACAGTTTTTTTTATTAACAACTAGTGTTGTATAAATTTAAGCTATAGATTCTTGGCCAAAAGCCTAATTAATCTAAAGATCCTAGGCTTTTAAGTTATTATTAGCACGATGTTTAGAAAGGACAGTTTATAAATATTTTAGTCTAACTCAGATATCTCTGTACAAAGAAACAAAGAAAGAATAATTTATTTAGCGATAGATTATCTTTGCACTCGTGCGCCGGTTGTTGGTCTTATTTTTAATAATATTAATAATGGTCATCTTTCTTTTCAGAGTGTCCAAGTGCACAAAAGTTAAAAGCTATTAATTCATTTTCGAAATAACGTTACAGCCATACATTTTAGAAAACAAAAAGGAAAAAATTCACACATATAGGCGTGATTAATTGTGTTTTGGTTTTTTTTGTTCTTAAAATAGATTTGTAGAATAATTATGAAAACAATTATTTCCTGTGTTTTTTTATTTTAAAAGTTAAAAACAAAAATAACTCAGACATATTTTCTAAATTTGATTCTAAAAACAAAAAAAATAATTACAGTTTTTTAAATTTTTTTTACAAAACAGGTCTTATTAAGCGAGTTTTTTTGTTATGAAAACTAAAAAACTGTTTTTAAAAACAGTAATCAAACAGAGCCATAGTTTCAGAATCATCTATGCCCATGTGGTTTTATTCTTATCACATATGTGATGGTGATGTAATAAAAAGCATACCATTTTGCATACCATTTTGCAAAATGGTATATGTGATAAAAAGCATACCATTTTGCAAACTATAGAGCTATATGTGATAAGAAAAAAACCACATGAACATAGATGATTCTGAATCAAATCACAGAGATATTGCTGTTCCCTAATAATAATTGAGCTAACCAAAGTTGTTATTTGATTTTGCAGTTGCATATGGTAATCAACGAGTCAATGAGGCTGTATCCACCAGCATCTGTGCTTCCTAGAATGGCCTTTGAAGACATAGTATTGGGTGACCTTTATATCCCTGAAGGGTTATCAATTTGGATACCTGTGCTGGCTATTCATCATAGTGAAAAACTATGGGGTAAAGATGCAAATGAGTTCAACCCAGAGAGGTTTACTTCAAAGTCATTTATTCCTGGCCGTTTTTTACCATTTGCTTTGGGCCCAAGAAATTGTGTTGGACAAGCATTTGCCTTAATGGAAGCTAAGATTATATTAGCCATGTTGATTTCTAAGTTTAGCTTCACCATTTCTGACAATTACCGTCATGCCCCTGTGGTTGTACTCACAATTAAGCCCAAGTATGGGGTTCAAGTTTGTTTGAAGCCCTTGGAGCCATGAGTATCGGTACTACCGTCATACTGAACTTATGCTATTTTTGTAATTTACATTATGTACTATCGATAGTATATAAGTGTAAATTATAAAAGTTATTTTTTTTCTCTCTCCAATACAAAAGCAGCTGATGTGGCGCACTTCTATTGGCTAATCACACCTACACCGGTTGTATTCTAGATTTTTGGCATGAGTACGTCATTGTCAAATGTGGAGATTTGAGAGTTTGAGAGAGTTTTTGTCTTTTTATGATGCGGAGAGGGAGTTGTAAGTTGTGATCATCTTGTTCTTGATGAGCATTTTAGTAATTTTTTATTTCATTTTCAACTTTTTTTTACAATGAAGAGATAAGAGATGAAATAATGATTGCAAGGATTAGGATATGTAAATTAAAAACTCGAATGAAAGTACAAATTTATCTTGACAATACATAAATTGAGTTTAGTAGGTCAAAAACTGGCACTCAGATGTAACACAAGTTATAAAGAAATTGGAGGAGCTGTATAAGATAAGCTTTTAAACATACGCCCATAGAGATTAAAAATGATCCAAGTAGCATGTGATGAGTACAAAGGGCTTCTTTTTTAGCCTTGATCGATGACCCTTGAGACTTTAGAATAATTCTTTGATTCTTATAATGATTTTCTCTTTCTAATAAGATGATGATTTAACTAAGTGCTCTACTTTCCTCAATACAAAATAAGCCAACTTGCTTGTGACAAGAACTAATGTAGGGTCAGTATCTCCATTTTGGAGCTTTAAAGAGGTTGTTTTTCTAAGCCACCTTATCATCTGCTTCCACCAAACCTCGATTCTGCTTCTCCCACTACTTGGTTTTTATCATTCTTTTTATGGGAAAAACTATTCTCGTGTTACATGATATAAGTTTTCTCTCCTACACATCATTCGATAACTGTGTCATCTTTTTCTTTTCTTTTCTTTTATTTTTCAGGTGGTGGAGCCTATAAATTTATCTCTATGACATGAGATAACTATCTCCTTTAACATGAAATTCATAAAACCCTTCTTTTATTACAACCATCATTTCTTGCTGACACTGTTTGACATCTAATAAATTGTGTACATATTTAAAATATTAGGAAGCATGCAAAAACGTTTTATATGGGTTAGAGACTCCAGTTCTTGTCTTAACACGTGGTATGGTAAGGATTCACCAAGCTGGGAAAAATTTAATATGCTCCAAGATCACTGAATTTTTTGAAACTCCCTCTCATAACATTAATTTTCTCTTTCTTTTTTACCCTTATTATTTTCTCACTTTTCTCATTTTACCCTCCTATTTATATTAAGAGATCACCTAAAAATGATGGTCCCGATTCACACAAAATAACCTCACCAACCTGACATAGTTTGCTTAAAGTTATCGATTGCCGAGTTCTAGCTTGGGACTTGAAGTGCATTCATCCCAAAGAAGCCCACCTAGCCCAACAAGGCCAAGAGTTTGGCTCATCACATGCTTTCGTCTTATATGGGACATAAAAATTAGGGTTATATTTTTCTAATATTACATAAGAAAAATAAGTTTTTTATACATGTAAAAGAAGGATGAGTTTCACTTTTATTTTTTCTTTCACTTGTAATTTTATTTATACTTCTCTAAAATAATTATAGAAAAACTAATTATTATCTGGGATTAATATTTCTTACATTATATGAGATAATTTTATTTCTTACACACACATAAAAATATATGGAATCTATATTTTCTTTTTCTCTCTCTTCTTTTCTCATAACCACATATAGGCCTCACTTAATTTTATATGTGTATAAAAGATAATTTTATCTCCTGCAACATAAAAAACATTAATAATATAAAACATTTTGAATAAAATTGCACGTACTGTTTATAGTGTTATCTAATCAAAAGATAAGATGTATATATTTTTTTTTTTTGGTAAGCAAGATGTATATTCTTTTTACATGGAACTTATGTAGCACCAATACTAACACGGGACACATGACATGATACGACACGACACTCTGACACGTTAATTTTAAAAAAAAATTAGATTTCGACATGTTATGACACGTTTTGATATTAAATAATATTTTTAATTTATGTGGTGTATATTATATTTATTATTCAATAATTTAATAAAAAATGAATCTAAACTTATAATATTCATAAGTTTTGCAAAAAAATATAAGATATCCCAAATATTTATATTAAACTCAATAAAATAGTAATTATAATCCAATGAATATAATAGTTGGAACTAAAAAATAAACGCAATGTAACATTTAAACCTTTTTTTGAATTTCTATAACGTGTGATGGAGTGTCGGGGAGTGTCGGAATGTCCGAGAGTGACGGAAAGTGTCGGACACGACACGTGAGGATTTTTGAAATGTCGGTACTTCATAGCATGTAACAATAAAGACTTGAAATAGGGAAAAAAAATGCAATTAAAAAAGAATATACATATTATGTTTTTATTGGAGAGAACAAAATAAAAAAACACATGGAAATTTTATCTTAGATTTGTCTTTATCATGTTTGGTTTAACGGTGTTACTAATTGATAAATGAAACTCACTATTATGCCTGAGCACAACTTTTTAATGAAAGCATTCTTTATTTTAATTTTCTCAAATATATTCGTAATTTATTCTCTTCGTTGCGCTGCATTTTAGTGGTATAAAACAGTAAGTCTCATTCCTTGGAATGAAGTAGGTATGAAGGTGGTTGATTATATAGACAGTAATGGAATTTGGCATCTTAACAAGAAGGTGACTCCCAAATGATATTCTGCTTAACATCCGAGGTATGCTCCATCCGAATCCTCATGATGGGATGGACCACTTGCTTTGCAATTTAAAAGGTGATACCAAAGTTTCTGTTAAGGGTATTTATGCCATTTTATCTGGTGCAGTTGAACAGTTGGATTTTGCCCTATTTGGAAGAAAATTTGGAATTGGAAGGGACCTCGGGTTATTAGGCTGTTTATTTGGAAAGTGCTTCACAATAAAATTCCTACAAAAAATTTCTTTAGCCAGTTTAATATGGGTTCAGCTTCTTGCCCAATTTGTTGGGAGCATAATGAGACTTGTATTCAGTTATTGAGAGATTGTAATGATATGAAGAATTTGTGGTCTGATTTGATACCAATAGATATGCATGTTTCTTTATAGAACTAAACATGTCACAGATTAGTTTTTTAAGGGATAATATCCCTTGGTGTACATGGTTTGCTACGGCTTGCTGGCTTGCATGGAAGTGGAGGAATGAAAGGAGTCATAACAATCCAAATCAGGTTCATGATTATCAATACAAGATTTAGTCAGTGATAGCCAAGGTGAGAGATATACAAGATGCTTTTCATAAGGTTAATTTAGCTCAAAATAACCTGTCACATTCGGATACTTTGATTTGTTGGAAGGCTCCTAGAAGCAATTGGGTAAAGATTAATATTGATGGAGCGGTTAAGGGTAATCAAAGTTTAGCAGCTTGTGGTGGTGTTATTAGAAATGATGTTGGTCAATGGTTAAAAGGATTTGCTTATAGAATTGGTAGTTGTGATGTTCTTACTGCAGAATTCTGGGATATTCTAAATCAGCTATTGCTGTGCTCACTAGTGATGGTGATGCAGTCCGCGAGAATCATTTGATTTCTCGATTACGAACATGGATTCATAAGAATTGGAGAGTTCATCTGGTTCATACTTTCAGAGAAGGAAACTGTTGTGCGGATTGGCTGACAAATTTTCCTTTTATGAATGTTAATTCTGATGATTTTTGTGTTTTTAATTTCCCTCCCCTTGGAATTGGTCTGCTGTTTGATGCAAATTTAGTTTCTATTTGTAGAACTCGTCGTATTTCAGTTATTTAATTAGTGTTGTAGTGTGTTTTACCCATCTTACCAAAAAAAAAAAAAAAGTCACCTTTCTTACTGAAATATTGATGAATTAACGGAGAAAAAATAAGTATCATGTTATTAGAAAATAGTATCATTTTTTTAAAGACACACAGAAACACGCGGGTTCAACTTTTTTTATTTTCTCCCGTCACTTTTTTTTTCTCTCCTCTTTATGTTTATGGAAAAAATATTTATTATTTTAAATGACACAACTTATATCTTTTCACTCTCACAAATAAATGTTTATTTTTGTTGTCAACTCTCTCTCCTCTTTATCTATCTCTTTCTCTCTTTTAAAATGACACAACTTTACATCCTTTAAAATGGCACACACTTTATCCTATGTTTATATGTATAAAAAAAGTGTATTGTTTTTTTTTTTACAATATGTGGAAAAACAAATCTCATAAACACAAAGAATATATGCGTAACAATGCAAAATAAGAACTAAACATGTTCATTTGTTATAAAAAAAATGGGGAGAGAATTGAACATATAAACTTAAAATTAGATAAGACTTTTGCTGATCTTTTTCTAGAAAAAATCTAACATGCTTCACGCACACCATTTATTCAGTAATCCTTTTTTTATAAATGGAAATTTTTCTTCCATTTTTATCATTTTTTTTTTGATTTTTTCTATCATTCCTTTCCTAATCCTTATATTGGAGAAATAATTTTGTGGTCCAGGTCTATAAAATCATTAGATGCTCCCACTCACATGAAAAGGGATAGAAAAGGAAAATCAAAATTAGAACAAGGATAAAATAGGAAAATAAAAAGTGTTTGTGAATCCTTATATTGGTAATTTTTTTTTCCCGTGAGATTATTTATACAGCTAGGCGCACGTAAATGGAAGGGTAAAAGTGGAAAAGAGAAAAAATGTGTCATAAAGTATATTTCCTCGAATTAGGATCCTCAATCTTATACAGATTCATAATTTGATATAATAAAAGCAAACATAGATTGTCCTTTCTTTCTTTTTTTATAAATTACATATATTTTTTTATAAGAGACAATTTTATTGGATATACACAGTCGAGAAATTTTGCAACACACACATCTTATACAGATTCATAATTTGAAAAAATAATAAAAAAATTTAAAATATTGTAAAACGATGTTTCTTGTATAAATCACATATTTTTTTTTATAAGAGTATAAATCCCAATTTTATTTGGGATAGATCCAATTAAGACTTTAAATTTTTTCTAAATATATTATTACTAAAGAGAATCAAATACATATTCTTATTCTTTAAGTACTCAACTTTCATACATCACTTAAAGCAACCCTTAATTGTGATGCCACTATGCACATATATCTTCGTTCTCCAACGCTGGTACAAAATAGATTTTTGGTGCATAGATACATTTAATTAGGTGCATTTTTTTTTCAAAAGAAAAAAAATCAATATAACGGGAATTTATTTTTTTCAAAAGTAATAATTTTTTTTTACAAATATTAAAAAAAATGTACCGAATTAAATGCATCTAATGCACCGAATATCCCCCCAATACATGCACAAAAGAGAGTTTTATACTTGCGTTCCAATTAATTTAGATTTTTGTAGAAATGATTTTGAAAGAATTAGTATTGATCCTTGAAGAAGCAATGCATATATTTTAAAAAAACAATTAATTTATGTTTGACAATAATATTTTTTTATATTAAATTTAGAAGAATCGATTTTGTTTAAGGGTATTACTTCTCTCATATAGTATAAGACAAGTTTTTTCATGTTAAGAGATCAACAAAATGGGGTCCACCAATTTTTAGAAAAAAAGAAAAAAGAGAAAAGTGGGGCATGTTTTTCGAAATGGGAGTAATAGGAGAGGATATGTAACATAAGAGTATGATTTCCCTTTGTTTAAATAGTAAAGTAAACACTAGGAGGAGCTTACCAAAAAAAAAAAGAGTAAACACTAGGTGTTTGGTATGGAGAATCTGATAAAATTCTTGGAAAAATGGTGTAGGTCAAATATATTTTCCATGTTTGGTATCTGTTTAATTTACCAAATACCAGTATATTATTTTGCCAATCAAAATGGTTTTGTACTAGATTCTGCAAAAAAAAAAAAAAATTTGAAACATGGTATTTTTTTAAGGAAAATATTTTTCTTATGTTGTAGGAAAGTAGTTCCTTTGAAAGATAAAATTACAACACGGTGTTTTTTTAATCTGAATAATGAACATACCCCCTTTCCAATTTTAAGACCAAAATGCCCTAAATAAACTTTTCGAAAATGGATTGCTAAAATGTAATTGCTCACTCTCATTAAAAATTTGAACGGGTAATTTTGTAATTTCAGTACACATTTCCATTAATATTTCACCATCAACTAAACATAATATTAGTAAAAATAACCTAACTTTTCCAGAAAAATTGACACCTGCCAAATACCTTTTTATAACTTACCCGGGCCAAAAAACTCCTACCATATTCTGGGATATTTTTTTCTCTGGTTATAAAAAATGCCAAACACCCTTAACATCATTTGGCTTTTCTAACAAAGGCATGTGGAGTCAAAGTAAGATGATACGTCTCTACTTTTAAATATGAATGTTGGTTTGATGTAATTTGTTTATGATCAAATTGCTTTTAGATATCAAATCACGCTCCACCATTAATATCAACCCCACCCACCACCACATCATCTTCCTCCCACACTTTCATTACAGCAAAACCTTAAGAAATTCACTAAATAATGTAGCATTCTGTACTGACCCATATAGTGCCTCACAGTTCAAAAGGACAAAGGAAACAAATTGATCCACATACCCACGCACATTGTTTCTTCTGATCAGGGTTTTATAATATATATATTCATGTTGTAGATATAAAAAGCATGTGGGACTCATATGTTAGAAAAAATTATGTGTAGGACCCACATTGTTATGGATCTGTACCATGTACCCGGGCTAAATGCCCATATAAGTCGGCTCACTTCAGGAACCCGGTAAGAAGGCCCAAACCGAACGAGCCCATCTCCTCAACCCAATGCCCCATCGAATATTCCCCATTCGAATATCTGAAACGGGCTGTAGTTAACAAAGACGTGATGGCATTACGTAACCTTGATAACGGCCGACAAAGCATTGATGATCCCACGTCACTACAGCTCATCTACACCAATTCAAATCAGAGGCAGCCCCTATAAATAGGAGGGCTCCTCGACAGAACAAGACACTTGATAAGAATACACACAACACACTATCACCACATTCATATACTTTGCAGTGATCAAGCTAGGCATAGGGATATCTTTTCCATAGAACCCCCGTATACGGTCCAAAGCAATCATCAACCTAACAAAGGTTACATCTCTGTCCACAGGACAGAACACACATCAATACGGAAATCGAAGGGTGTGTAGGAAGATTGCAATTCTCATGTTAAATGGGAATTATAAAACCCTATATATATTTGAATTCATATATAAATCCAAACTCTGTATTTCCTCGGTTACATGCTTGCTTGATTAGGTGGATGATCATTATTATCTAATCAATGCCTCGTTCGACCACTTTGTCTTTTAACATATAGTCCCTAACTTAAACATGCTTAGGACAATTATATGTGGTGATTTAATTTTAAACTACAAATTTGGTTTATGCTTCATATGGAAACAGAAAGTGATTTATTAATTAATTATAATCATGCTATCTGACTTCTGTTTTGGTTTCTTCTTGATATGAAATGAACCATTGCATAAGCAATATTATGGCATAGATATATAAGACAAAATAAGAGTTATGTTTCAATTGGAGTAGTGGATTATAAATCAAAATCAATGAGAAAGAAGCCAATTGCCAAAGTTTTCATTAGCTATATGGAAAGAGATGATTCATCGTTTTATGTTTCTTTTAGAAGAAAATCATATTTCACTCAAGAATCTCAAATATAAGAGGGGTTTTATATTTTGCTCCACTCGAATATGCATAAAGTCAATACTTAATAATAGTTAATAGCATTTCATGATTAAAAAACTATCTCAGAGTCGTCTCTGCTATTAAATATCACATTCTCGATCAGTCATTAGAGAAAATTCTATAATTGCACATTGAACTAGCTGTTGTTTATACCGTTGGATACTTGTGTATCATGAAGTCCTTGTACGTTAGTTCTCATTATATAATAGGACGTCAGTATTACATTTTTAATAAAAACCGAATCCTAAATAAACAAGTAAAAAATAAATTCACCTTAATATGTCACGAATCTATTTTATAAAATGCTTAAATAAAAAAATTACAATAGTTATATAATTTGTCATGTCATGTTGGATTAGATTATGTGCAATGCTAACATTTGATTTGTTGTCACAAATGATTCTGTAGAAGTTTCATACTTTATTTTAAGGTCATCTAATTAATATAATCTTCATCCATAATAACTCACAAACTCATAAAATTATTTTGTTAGAAAAATCTTTTTAATGTAAAAAAAATAGAAATGTGATTTTTTTTTTAAATGTACTAAACAACAATGAAGTCGTATATTTTAAGAAAAAAGATAATACATATAAAATTATCTCACTCTAAAAAAAATTTAAAACTCTATTTTATTATATAGCTAGGAATGGATTGTTTTATTTTTAAGCTAGATCCCATGATAATTACTCAACATTATTGCTCAAGCATTCAGTTTGTTCTTACCGCAAGATATTTGTGGTTGATATTGAATCATATACTTTAAATTAATCAATCAAAATTCTAAATAACTGTTGGAAATCAAAAAATAGAAAAGAAAAAGGGGAGAGAAATTCACACAAAAGTTTATCCCGATTCACCCAATTTAGATTATGTCTAACTTATTTGTACTATATTCATTTCACCGTCACTCGTTACAAGTCATTCGATTTACAAAGAAATGTAAATAGAATTTAAAAAACTTTAACAGTAGCTATTAATAGGTCAAGTCCAAACTGTTAAGAAAAAGATAAAATATAATGAACCAGCAATGAGTCATCAAAGAGAGGGACCCAGTTGGCTTTCTGCTGTCTGGTTAGGAAGTATGAGACATATCTAATAAGGGTTTCATAAGAGTTATGTTGTAGGAAGAGTGATTGTGTTATGTTATAGAGATTCATTTTACGTGCTGGAGTTTTTTTTTTTGCGGGCCCCACAAGATGTTGTGTGTGTAAGAAAATTCATAAGGTCATGTTAAATGAGAGATGATAAACCCATCTAATAATAACTAAAACCATTTTAGACAAAATATTATAAGAGTAAGGTTATATTTATAAGGGGTTTATTACTATCAAGTAACCGGAAAACAAACATCTATTCCTACACACTCATTGAAAAGCGGGACCCATCAGGAGAGAAAAAAAAAGAGTGGAGCTCACTTATCCATGTGAGGGTAGGAGAGAGTTTAATTTTTATGTTACTTGACATAAATAAAACCCTATTTATAAATTCTTCTAAACTACAATATGATTAATATGTATTACCCATATTATAAGTATAGTTTGTAAATTTTTATAAATATAACCTATCCGATGTTACACTAATATATATGTTGAACTAATTTAGGCAAAATGTCTGAAAAGCAAAAGAGAATGATGCGACAGTTAAATAATTATAATGAGAATTTACAAGTTGATCAAATGCTAAGGATTGTGATATTTCTAAATTCTTTTTAATTATATTAATTTAATTCTGAGGTACAGAATAACTTTTGCATAAAAAATTAATGCGCAAGAAATGTTACTCACTCACTCCTTAATATATATACAATAGATATCTTCTTTGACTGACGCAGGAGAAAATCCCAGCAAATCTCACCAACCAATCTGCTAGAGTTGAAAGATAATGATTGAAAGAGTGTTGATCTTCTTTGAGTTTTGGGCAATAATAGATTGAATTAGTGCTGTAAAATCAATAAAGTGATTATGCTTATTTGATAATTATACGCATGGTGATGCATAGTTGAATGTGATTACGTGAATCATCCTCGCAATCTTGCGTTGCGTGCCACTGTGCGGTACGGGAACACCTTTTAGGCTTCCTATGGGCCATATACACTGATTTTCAAAAGAAATTCTTAGATATTTTAAAATTAAGAAGAAAAAAATTGTTACTATTTAAATTGTTTCATACTTTAATAATATTTTTTAATGTATACGTTTTAAACTTAGAAGAAAAAAATTGTTACTATTTAAATTGTTTCATACTTTAATAATATTTTTAATGTTACAAGTGATGTAATAAATAATGAAGGATGGAAAACAAGAAAAAAGAAATTCTTCTTAAAAACAGTTAAATTATTTCTTGATTTTCACGCATGACTACTTTTTAACTGGCATTTCCTTTAAAACTAAGTAATTAATTAATGATGAGTTTTACATAAAAAGTTATATTAATTAAAAAACATTAGCAAAATGAGTCTAACCAATTTACTTTTAGCTGCTTTCAACGACTATTGTCCGTTAAGGTATATATCTTAATCAATTATATTGAACGTAATCATAGAAACTTCTGACTTTGTAGAATCACATGCGCAACTTAATCGGAAAATCATCCTTTGTTGGATGGATTTTCATTCCCACAATTAAGTATGCATCTCCATTAGTGATGTTGAAAAGTAAGATTTATTAAATTATAGGATCCATATTAAGCTCGTAATTATTGTACATGAATGTATCACACAGAGCAGAGCACATAGTTGAATAAATAAATCAGAGATTTTCATTTTCTTCTTTATTTAATTTTTTTTTTCTTTTTTAAGAAATTGTCAAATAGTCAGCTTGGACATTAATGTTTCCCAACAGGGAACCCTCCTTGGTGGGGCAATCGCCTTCGCTCGAAGGTCTCTTACCCGTTAAGTCTTATTATCAAATGAATGTGTGTCCCACACAGCTTTTATCAAATAATTTGTATTAGTATGGTATCGTTACAGATATAAATCGGTGATAACATTTTCTCTCTCTTTTGGAAAAGTTTTTAACATTCTCTCTCTTTGATCCAATGGTAATGTGATAGGTAGTAAGTAGTAGTACAAAAAATTTGTAGTTAGAATATCCTCTCTCTTTATCAAATACATGTATTAGTATGGTATCGGTACAGATATAAATCGGTGATAGATTTTTTAAAATGAAAACATTAAATATGGGAAATCATAACTATATAAAGGTGAGAATAAATATAAAGTATTAAATTTGGAAAATCATGACCATACAAAGATGGAAATAAATATAACCGTTGGAACACGATAATCGATCTATAACATAACACAATCACTTTTCATACAACATAACTCTTATAAAACCCAAAATTTTTATCATGGTTAAAGATATAACATAAAAAGTTATTCAATTGACTTTTACAGGACATGATCTCATATCTACAATTCATTTTATGCATATTCTACCTATTTTTATATACATAGTTTCATCACAATTTCAATCGAACTTCACATTTTTTCTTTTTCTTTTATTATTAATTGAGATTGTAATCTAATAGTATGGATAAAAATAAAAATAGACATAAAAAAAAAAAATAGACATAACATCATATTTCCTACTTTTAGTTAACAACATAAACTTTTAAAAAAATTATTTCTTGACAAATATATACACAATAATGTATTGGATTCCCTAAATAAATAAATAAACAAACAAACAAATAGATAATTTCATGAAATAATTTATATATAGGCCTAGCTAGATCACTAGAGGCATCCTTATTTAGTCCACTCTGCATTTGTGTGAAAAAATAACTAACATAAACCAATTGTTTTGTACTAACCTACATAGAAAAATTAAATGTTTTTCTATTCCGTCATTGATTGCATAATTAAGGTTGGAACCTTGATAAAGAAAATATTTTAAATACTTTTACAGAAGATTTAGTATATCACTTATACTAAATTATATAGGGTATGATATTATACTTATTTTTTTCATGCCTATGCTAATTACTTTTCTCCAACACCGTTAGATTTAAATCTTAACTAATTTTTTTTTCTCTTTTTTTAAAATTATGATATAACAATATTAGAAAAAGATAAGTGGTGTAGAAATAGAAAAGAAATAGGCATATATATATATATACACCACCTAATAATATTTATTCCACGTACCCCTATTCTGTGGTTAATATGGCGTGAGTGTCACTTGTTTCTTTTTTTTTTTTTGGTTACAGCAAGGGGCAATGCCCCCACAAAATAAAAGAACAGCAACAAGAAGGAAGGAAAAAAACAGAACAAGAAACAGCAGAAAACAAAACATCAAACACTAGCAAAAATCCTAGCAGCCACCTTATTAGAAAAAGATCAGCAGCAAGAAGATTTAACAGATCGCTGTGAGGGGAGGAATTATTTGAGCCCAAAGGAATCATCCAAAGCCTTCTTCGCAATCCAATCCGCACATGTGTTGCTATATATATATATCCACTCTTTCATTAAAAAGAAGCTTTCGAGTATCATTACCATGATTGGTAAGAAGGCAAAACGCTTGAGAAGAATCAGTTTCCAACACTAGTGTCCTCCAGCCATGCTTCCAGGCGAAATCAAGTCCATAAAGGAGAGCCCAAAGTTCAGCATGCAGAGGAATGCAAGAGCCTGAGGCCACACCATAATCCATTCCTTAAGCTGCCCGATTACCTTGCACAGCCCCATCCACATTTAATTTCAGAAAGTCCTCCGCAGGCCTAAAGGAGAGCCAATGAGTGTCACTTGTTTCTAGTTCAACTAAAGGTGTATCTACTGGGAGGCACTTATGCTCCTTCATAAAATACGGAACCAATTAAGTATGGCATGTGTGAAGAAAACCAAACATAAGGTTTCCTTGGAGTTTGGAATTCTTTGTCATTAAGGTTTCCTCTAAATCCAAAATCTTTCAAATGTTTGATCGTTGTCGTTATTTCCACCATCTCCGAAATATGTATGAAAGCTAGATAGCAAAGAAATCTTTAGTTCATAATGGCATCATAAAAAAAGTGAAAGGTCATGTAGATATTGCTAGCAAATTTTGATTTTATTGTGACTCTTGAGGGTGGCTGAGTGCAACGTGACCTGCTAGAGCATTTCGTATAGTTTTCACTTTTCAGTTACCATGCCATACAATTCAAAAAGCTTGGCCACGCATACTGAAATTTCATTATGCCAAGAAAAAAAATATGATGAATATGGTTCTGTTCCGTATAAATGGTGCACATGATCTCTAACCCATCTATACGTATAGACTTGCTTTTTGGAGCATTTATCAATCCTCCTCATGCATCATATGGGGTGCAATCCTTCCGTTATCACATCCATTGACTTTTAAATGCCACAAAGCTTTCATGGAGCATATATGGCTTGACCCTAAAAAAGAGGTCAATGATGGGACTATATAATATAAGCTAAGTGCTCGGAAAACGCCAAATTAACATGAATTCTGGCCACTCCTCTGAATATTGGTAGTTCGGTAGGTTGTTGTCTTGGCGTGAAATTTTTCCTTTTGTTCTTTCTATGTTTGTTATTACTTTTATGCAATTTAATTTTATTTTTCATTAATAGCATCAATTCTATTTGGAATCCGTCTCAAACGTGTAAAGATTCACATCATCTTGCAAGTACGTCCCTCATCTGTCCCAGCCAAGCAAAGATTTCAAGCACCAGTACATTCATCCCGCTAGAGTAACCTGCATCAAAGCTCATCGTGTTGCATATTCATCTCAAACGTGTGTGGTCAGACCAATATCTCTCTTGACTAATCAATTGTAAATCAAATGTTAGAATTTACGTATAAAATCCTATGAGTTATAAATAAGAAGTGGTTTAAAAGAAGAAAAAAAGAAAGGGAAGATGAAAGGGTGTGTGGATTATAAACTAAGAAGTCTCGTATTGGACAACTAATAAGAGGTGGAAAGGTATATAATCTCTCACCTCACACTCCTAGATTGCCTCTTGGGACACTACACATTTTGTGGAAGAGAGATGAGTTAGGTGGCCATTGGTCCCCTAAATGCGCGCACCGCAGTCCGGCTCAGTTCGGTCGATCGTGAAATAAAAATAATTTTTTAAATTATGAATTGAATTGGTTCTTCGTTTTTGGTTTCGTTTGGAGTCTATATATAGATGTTCCCTCTTCTATCCTGGGGCGATAAATGTTCATCAACCTTCGACACCTTAGTGAGGGAACAAATTGTCTTAAAGAGACAACTTTTATTTGACTCAGATTCATCATCATGTTAAAGAACCATTTCACCCAAAATCTTAAGGTAGTAGGTAAGGACTTTTTTAATGATTTATATTATATTCTTTAACATACCCCCTCACGCAAGAGTCCTTTGGGCTTGAAGCGTGGAATATAGCACAAACCCATTTTTTGGTCGTCTTGTGTTTTTCGTAATTCCACCTGAAAGTGGGAGGCGGTGAGATTTGAACTCGTGACCTTATGATCCTGAAGTTTTGATACCAAATTGAAAAATCATTTCACCCAAAACCTTAAAATAGTAGGTAAAGACATTTTTAATGATTTATATTATATTCTCTAGTATCATACATAAATTCGAATGTATAGGCGATTTTCACCCGCTCTCTTTAAATAACAACATCACAAATGCATCTATTTGTTAAGCAGTAATTGGTGTCGGTAGGAATTGTTGGGCACAGAATTGTACTGAGTTGACTTTTTATGAAATGGAAGATTACAGTTTAATGGTCCTATATCTCCATTTCTCTCTTTTGACTCTCAATTTTCAACAAAAATCACTGCAAATGAGTCGGCCAAAATATTAAGAATAAAAGTTTGCGAGTCCAATGGTATATGAGTTAGTGGGATTGGATATGTGTTCGGTTTTCGCTGAATATATTCTTGGGGGCTGAATCTTTAACTATCTCTGACCCTCGCACTTCGGATTAGTCTCATAGCCGACTCAGAGAGTTGAAGCTCGTGAAGATATCAGAGAGAGCCAACTCACCTCAAAGAGGTAATTAGGGTTGCGTAACTCAAAAAAAAAAAGTTTGCAAGCCAATTTTCACAACAGTTGGAAAAATAATAATAAATTATGCATTGCATAATAATTGATTTGGAGAAACTTGCTCTTATCATATCGGATCTTAGGCGATTTGCTTTCCAATTAACCTCGTTAATGGTAGATAATACTATTAGAGTGTCCAATTATCTTGCCGTGTGCCGTTCAGTGCTTGACTGAAGCATGGTATTGGAAACAACAGCATTTTGTAATGCGTTTGTGGAAGACTTTCCTTAAGTCATAAAATGCATTGGTAACCACTGATTTTTTTTGGGTTTTGCCATTGCTACATTCAAATTAAAAATTTGATACAATATACAGTAATTAAAAAGATGTTAATCTGTAATTAATAAAAAATGAAAGAAATTGAGAATGGTGGGAGAAAACAACAAAATATAATTTCTTTATTAAAAAAAAAAAAACAAGAGAGAAAATTGTTACGTGTATAGTAAGCATCCAACAGAAAACCTCTGAAACATATACCGATGAAGCAGGCAAGTTGTTGGGTTGGCTCTGATAGATATGGTTGGAGCACTCAGATTTATAGAAGTGACGACTCAGAAAAGATGGTATAAGGTAGTTGCCCGTGGATGAGTGTTTGATAAACTTGCATTGAATTGACAAGCCACTTAGTAACCCAAAAACATGCTAGTGATCACCCCAATATCCTTCAATGGATAAAATGGAAAATGTAATATCATATAAACATTCATTTGGAAAATCATTTATGCAGTTTTTGTAGAATTTTTTATCTGCCACATATTATATAGGAAAAAATGTGTATCATTTTAAAGAATGTAAAGTTGTGTCATTTTAAGAGAGAGCAAGAGATAGATAAAAGAGGAGAGATAGTTGAAAAAATAAAAATAAAGGTGTGGGTCCCACCTCTTTGTGAGAGTGAAAAAATATAAGTTGTGTCATTTAAAAGGATAGACTTTTTTCCCTATTATATAATAGGGAAAAAAGTTTCGATGTTACTTTATAGAACCATGTCTAATGTTCATCGAAACGACGTCGTTTTGGGGTTGAAAATTAAAAAATTAGAATGATAAAGACCATTATAACCCTGAAATAAATTAAAATTACAAAAATACCATGATTTCCGTCTCAAAACGACGTCGTTTCGATGAACTTTAGATAAAGTTATCTAAAGTAAATTTAGAAAAAACAAACCCTATATAATATCAGTAATATATTTATATAATTTTTTAAATTAACTTTAGAGTAAATATCTTTTTTGGTCCTCAGCAAATTTCACGATGCCCGCTTTAGTCCTTAGCAAATAAAAAAGCTATTTGTGGTCCCTAAAAAATTCAAAATGAAGCCATTTAATTGAAATCGTAGTCCCTCACAATTTCATAAAAGACTCATTAGTCCTTCAAAAGGACTAAAATGTGTCCACTTTGAATTTCTTAGGGACCACGAATAGCTTTTTTATTTGCTAAGGACTAAAGCGGATATCGTGAAATTTGCTGAGGACCAAAAAAGGTATTTACTGATAACTTTATTACGGGAGATTCACTTCTTTTTTAATGGGACCCATTATTTTTTTTTATGAAAGTAGCAGTAAACTTTTTCTGTCTCGGCTGCAAAAAAGTCAAAATATCATTTTTTATCAAATTTTTTATCCAAATGTCAGGTGAACAGTATCTCAGACTGACACGTGTTATAATTCGCTACAATTAGTAGCAAATTTCGTGGCCAATAATTTCATTACATGCGGTCATATTGCAGACCAAATTTGCTACCACTGATAACAAATCATGACACGTCAGTGTTTTTCTGCGAAAGTGTGTCACATGTGATAAAATTATTGACAAACATAATTTACTACCGGTCTTACAGAATTATGTTTTCGTAGCAATATGATAAAAAGTACCATTCATATAATATTTGACTAAATTTTTTGTTAAAAGGTGATATTTTGATCATTGTTTCTAAACATTATGATGAGACAAACAAGAAATTATGATACTCGTCAACAGGGCTTGGCACCAATTTGCATAAAGTGGGCAAAGTGGATGAGCACTTCACTGTTGGGGATGAGAGTAAGACTTAGACCATGTGTGCCCAAGTGACATTCTATTACAACACGGGTTCATTACCAAGTTGTACTTTCTCTCTGTACCAAATGGAACTAGTGTGTTGTCAATCAAGTGACGTTATACTATATAACGCCACCGTATTGTAAGGATAAGAATGTGTTTTTTTTTATTTGTTTTTTTATTTTGGAAAATAAGAATGTATGTTTAAGCCATTTATTACGGTGTTATTAAATCTGACCTGGGTATCGATGAATTATTGGTCGAATTAGTGGGTCATTGATCACATAAATTGACCTAGATATATATAAATATATAAAAATATATATAATATGAACATATAAATTTAATTATATTCTTCATATCTAAAATGAGCTAAACAAGATTCACAAAATATGTTCAAAAATTACCCAATCACACTTTTAGAAATTCATGAAGTATAACTAAATGAAAATACATATTATTACTATGTCAATTTAAATTGTAACTTAGAATCCTCGTAAGCATACTTCTCAGTGACATTGAACTCATATTTTTTAAATTCGTCTACGTTAAAATGACGTATGTCACATTCTCTTAATTTATTGTTCAGCAAATTGCTTCAGTATTGGAAGCTGGAATTTGAGGTCATTATAGAAGAGTATACTAGCAAATAAAATTACAAAAAGTTTTTTGAACATTATTTCCGGCAAGATGAAACAATTTTAGTTTTTTGATTTTTTTTTTAAAAACATTATCTGACAGGGTCACTGATCTTTGGCCGATTTTGGTCGGGTTTTGACCAGGTCCGATGTCTAACCAATCCAATACTTGATCTGAACAGGTCATCAGACCAAGTCGTCGGATTTCGAGTTGGGCTAGGTTTCACAACATGGTTTATCAATTCTGGTCGGGTTTTGACCACATTTGCCCAGGTTTGATGTATAACCGATCCAATACTTGATCCGAACCGGTCATCATACCAAGTCGTCAGATTCCGAGTTGGGCTAGGTTTCACAACGTGGTTTGTCAATTCTGGTCAGCTTTTGACCAGATTTGACCAGGTCCGATGTATAACCGATCAAATACTTGATCTGAACTGGTCATCAGACCAAATCGTCAGATTCCGAGTTGGGTTAGGTTTCACAACATGGTTTATCAATTTTGGTCGGGTTTTGACCAGGTCTGATATATAACCGGTCATAGACCAAGTCATCGAATTTCGAGTTGAGCTGGGTTTCACAACGTGGTTTATCAATTCTTTTTTCCTATTATGCACTTTTTATGATTTTCAATAGTTAAACTTTTGAATTGAGCTTTTTTTTATTTATATTAATTGTTGATCCAATTATCGTACTTAAATCTTCAACAAATTAATGATTAATAATAAATAAATAAATAAAAAATAGACTTAACTGGTATAAATTAAGAGAAAAATATTTGTCATTTTAAATGACACAGATTTGTGTCATTTTTAATGAAACTGCGTCGTTTTGATGTGTTTTGTCATTTTTTCACGACGTAGTTTCATTAAAAATGACACAAAGTTGTGTCATTTAAAATGATAAATACTAAACCCATAAATTAATACTGTCCACTGATGCACAAATCAGTAGCAATTTCCAAAATTTAATCGGAAAAGAGTAGCGAAGGATGAAAAAGAGAAAAACCTTTGTTAAAACATACTTTTATAACGACCATTATTCTAGTAAATTTGACAAGCCCAAAGGGGTTGAAAGGCCAGCTATTTGATATCAATAAGATTTTCTACAATATGAATCTAAAACCTTTACTTAAACCTTCCCCACCCTCTAATTGTTCGAGCAATTATGCGGTACCATATCAACTTATACACAACATTTGTATGAGCATGGTCTACAGACTGGCGAGTTGAATTTTGATGTTATCGGTGTATAAAATTTAAACTGTTATCATACATTTACACAATTGTTGTGTTGAAAAACTTTGCAACATTTACATACTAAAACAATGATTTCTAAAATCATATTTAAGTGGTTTAGGACTCAATGTAACTTAAACAATTAAGAAATCATACTTTGTTTTTGTATCAAAAATATATTTTTTTAAGTGACATAAGTCAAAACTTTAAAATCAACAAAAAAGCAAAATCATACCTTCAATTAATCCGTATTATGTTCACTGTGTGATAAACTTCTAAAACTTTACATTGAGAAATTGAAGAACTAGTTCATGTCTTAGGTTAGGCTTGGTTGGGTCCAAATCTTTGTGATATAATGTAATGGGCTTTGAATATGTGACATGAAAAGTGTGCTTAATCCAAATATCTATAATTGCATTTCCTTTAAAATTTCTTACAAAATAATTCGAACTGAATGGCCCAGGCTGAAATTGGAATGGACATTCAAATTTCGTTACACCTTGGAAGAAATAACACAGACATGGAAACATAACAAATTTTAAAAAATTATAAGGTATAAGATATGACTCGAGTCCATAACAAACTACGTAGCCGATGGAAAATCGACAATCTCACAAAATCGAGAAAACGGAAAAAGAGAAAAGAGTAGAGAGATTGACACGATAATTTACCCTGGTTCATCCAATTATGGCTACGTCCAGCTTGTCTGTACTATATTCTCATCACTGCCACTCGTTACAAGTCACTCGGTTTATAAGGAAAATATAAATAGGATTACAAAATTCTAATAGTAGCTATTCATGGGCCCAAGCCCAAACTACTAAGAAAATTACAATAAAACAGAGGCCCACAGCAGTACCTAACCTCTACGGGCCTGGGAGCATCGGACTCCCAATTGCCTTTCTGCTGACCCCGACAGCTAGAGCCATAACCTTACCCTTATATGAAGGTAGGGGTCAGAATAATCTATGTACGCAGCCTTACCCTTATATATTTATAAAAAAATTATTTTCTGGATTCAAAATCATAACCTTTCATTCTCAATTGAACAGTTTTATCATTCGGTTTTAACTAACGTAGATGAATTGATTGACAATATTGAAAGGGTAATTAATTAGAAGTTAACTCAGGTTACATAAGTGAAGATCAGGGGAAATCGAATCCCTAACTGCTCATTTCTTGATTGCATTCACTTTTGTTATTGCATTCTTGTTTTTAATTCTAATTTCTTCTCTTATTATTAGATCTATCCAACTTAAGTGAAATAGTAATTATCGTAGGAACAATACTTTATAACTTGTACGGCCGATATAGTTGACCAGTTAGCAACAAAGAACTCATACAACAACAACTTCCCCTTTATATGCAAACCTAAAGACAATATAAGAGATCTATTGTTTCAGTGTGGTCACAAAGATAAAGGTAGGTCAAGGCGGAAACCTGAAAATTTTCATTGTATTCTAAAGTTACCAATGTTAGCGTTCTATCATAAAAAAAATATATATATTACACTTGTAATGTGTAGGTTTTTCCAGCCCAATAGCTCCTAAGCTCCCATGCCCAACAATTAAAGAATTAATGGCCTAACTACATGATTTTATATTACTCAATTGGGCCTCTCTCCTATCTAATTAAGTGTACATCTCGAACATCGCACGTGAGACATCACCAAGTCCCATTCCTGCAGACAGTATTGTCATCACAATACAGATCACACATATAAAGGGTACATCCCCTAAATCCTTAAACACTCAGACCCCACATCAGACACAAATGCTGACCTGTCGTCTTATCATGCATGTTGTATTATTCATCTTCGGTATTTTTCTTTTCTTTTTTTATTCCTTCTGGATCCATGACCATAAGGTCTTAATATATAGAATAAATATCTTTTTAGTCCCTAGCAAATATAAAAATTATTTATGATTCTTAAGAAATTTAAAATAAACTCATTTTATTTAAAAATTGAAAGTGAACTCAATTTAGTAGAGACTAATTTGGATTTCTTTGAATTTATGAGGAACCACGATTATAACTAAAAGGATACATTTTGAATTCCTTAAAGATCACGAATAATCTTTTTATTTGTTAGAGAACAGAGATCGTGAAATTTGTTGAGGAACAGAAAGGATATTTACTCTAATATATAACATTTCACATACGGTTCAATTATCATTTTCCAAAAGCCAAAGCAACGAAAAGGATAAATGCGTATTTAAATTTGCTTATTTATAGAAAAAGTTTCAGATTTCAATAAACTTTTAAGGAAAAAGACAATTATTTTTCAAAATTAATAAGCAGTTATACGTGCTATAACTTCAGAATTGAAAAATAATGAAATATACACGCTCTTTTAATTTATTTTTCATATTTTTATGAAGATTTATTATTTATCTTTCCAAAATCCACCTTACATATGAACCAAGAAAGATTGCCATCCCTCTCGGTAACAACTTATTAATGCTTTCAATTTTGAAATTGTACCTTTTCCTCTACATACCATCCATGTTTGTAGTTTGTACAGCATCGCATTCACAGCCAACAAAGCAAAAATAATTAAATTAAAAAAACTACAAAATGTTATGGCAACTAAAAAAGAAAAAAGAAAACAACAAACGGTTCGGATCTCTTGTACAAGTCACAGAAAGCCGATTAAGTCAAAACTGAATCGAGCCGTTTATTCAAATCCCTCAAGCCTCAGCTCCATCTTGCATGACTCATTCTCAGCCGAACCACCACAATGATTTAATTCAATCCTCCTCTTCTTAACAGGAACCACGTGATGCGCACGTGATGATGCCGGTTCGAACCCAAGCGTCAGCTCTAAACCAACATGATCGCGAATCTCATCGGTTCGCCCACCGCTCTTTGGGTTCGACTCCGGTTCATCTCGGAAGAGGATCGAAGTCTCCGCTGTCTCCACCGAAACCATGCTCTCACTCTCTTTGCTCTCACCCTCCACCGCATTCACCGCCTCCGACTGGTGGCTGAGCGATGACTCGTGACTAGCCGACCGGTTCAACACCTCTTCCGTAGCGCAACAACCGGTCCATCCACCCGTGATATGCCCACCATCCGGTTCAGCCGAACCGGACCCGGTTCCGTTATTGTTGTCAACATGTTCGCATGATTTCGGCTTAGCGACGCCGAGAGTTCGCTTGACGCGGGACCGAGTCTTGACTCGTTGCTGAGTTTCATTTGACGCGGCGGAGTTCTCATCCTTCGACACGTGGCGTATGTCGTAGGCCTTCAGCGGTGGGCCTCGGCCGCTTGCGGCGGCTTCCGATGTAATCGGGGTGATCGGCGCGCCTCTCAAGACGGCTTCAACGGCGGCTTGACAGAGCTGCCAGCTCCCTGACCACAACAAACCCACCGAACCGTAAATCGGGTTCACTATTCGACCACATGCTTCGTATAGCAACGAACGAAAAATCGCTGCAACAGAAACAAAAAAAAAACACACATATTAAGAGAATAATATAAATGCTTTCACCCACATTTTTTAGTTGAAATAATTCTTTATATGAAATCAGAGCTTGAATGACTATAAGATTACAAGTTCGATCCTCATAGCCCACTTAAATTAAAACAAAACAAAAAACACAAGAGATAAATCAAAAATTCGGCTTGTGGATATTCTAACTTTTAATGACTTGCTGTTTGGTTCCTGAGAAAATTAAAAGAGGAATAGAAAATGAGAGAAAATGGTGCAAAACCTGGACGAAGATGCTCTGGGCCAGCGTTAACGAGGTTCATGAGGCCAGCACGACCATAGAACTTAGCAAGAAACACAGTAGCATTAGCTTGAGATTCTGGGCTCTTGATCCACTGCAAACAGGGTCTTATGCTGCAATTCTCACTGCAACCTTTTCTGAGTACTCTGCATCCATTGCAACTCATCCGCATTTTTTTCAAGACCCAATTGAGAATCCGAGAGATAGGAGAAGAAAAGATGAGAAATTTGGTAGAAGGCGAAGATGTAGGAGAGAATATTGTGATCGAAGGTTAATGGGTAAAGAAGGATATATATTTGTTGGAGGTGAGAGAGAGAGAGAGAGAGAATGAGCCACTGGATTTTCTGGCAGCTGTTTCTTAAAAGACTTGTTTTATAGTACTTAGTATTATAAACACAAACCATGGTTTCCACATTCAAGGAGGTTGAGGTTCGAAGAAGTAAACAAACCACTTTTTTCACGTTAAAAAATTAAAAACACACTCTCATGATAAGCGCGTGGACTCAAATTCCCAATCATAGGGACACTCATCCCTCTGCCATTGGGGCGTAGCTGACGTGGGATTACCCTTAAAAGCCACTAACCCACCACTGTATCATGCAACTCGTGAGGGCATCTTGGTTTTGCTGCCTTCGAAACTGCCCTCTAAAGTACTCGTATATTACGGAATCTGCCATTGATGAGGGACAAGGCAAGGGAGGGTAAGAGGAGCAGTGGGTGAGGTTACATGCAAACGGGTACAAAAAAAGAGGAGAGCAGAATGGGGCGCGTGGCGGGCACGATAAGGTGACAGAGTGCGGTCGAATCGCCACATATTGTGGAGTAAGAATCCACTGTCTCCACTCGGAAGCGGTTTTCCGAATTTTTATAAATTAAAAAACAAATAAATGGGAAAAGCTCCTGGTTTTCGGGAATTGGATGGAAAGTGGTTTTTGTGAGAAAAACTGGAGACTGGTTTCCGGTTTTGGTGTTAGGACTGTGGGCGCGCTTATGAAAGAGAAAAAAAAAAAAAAAGGGTAAAAGCCAATGGTTTTGGTGGAGAAAGAGAAGTGTGGGCGGTGTGTTAGATTTGGTTCTAATCAAATCACTAATCAGGTACTAGGAAAATGTTATTTACGCGTCTCTTAGCTCCTGAAAAACACCGTATTGTTATATTGAATGGTATACGTTCAGAGATATTGTGTAATTAGATATATATATTTGATTTTGTTTCAATTACTGTGCACAAGTTAGGTTTATACTCAAGATGTGGGAATGTGCATGGTATTGGCTGTATTAATAAATAGGTTCAAAGTGTGTACATGAGATCTTTAACCTTATTCATAGGAAATACTTTAGGATTTCTGCCGTTGTGGTAGAATTCAGCTTCCTTTCTGATGAGATAAGAATCCTATCCTGAATATCTTTGTTATTTGATATTATTAGAATAGTTGAATATCTATCTTTTAATATATTGTTGAGTGGGTAGTTAGGATATGATATATATCCACAACAGCGGCAATATTGATATACTAGTTCTATATTTTTTATTTAAAATTTAAAATGAAGAATATATATTGAAATATATAGAAAAATTCGTATCCCACGGGACAGATAAAGTAACATGCCCAACTTGCTTTTGTTTAAGATCCTGAGCCTAGTCATTTCGATCTAACTATTCGTACACATTTTCCCAATCTATTGGCATTCTTTTTGTCTTCTTCTTAGGTACACATTTGATTTATGTTACTTAAAATTTGTGTGTTATTTTAAAGAATATAATATTATGTTATTTTAAGTGAGAGATAGAAATAAATTATAAGAGAGTGTAAAAAATAAAGATGTAGACCTCATATCTTTATGAGAGTAAAATAATATAAATTATAATATTTAAAAGGATAAATATTTTTTTCTTTATTTTATACTTATCAAAGAATATTCAATTCTTACATAAATATTAACTTTTGACTAACACCATAAATAAAATAAAGTTTTATAATGAATGATTCAGTTTTATATATTAAACTAGAAATCATCCATTGTCTTGTCGGTGGTTTCTTTTTGATATTTTAAATTCTTTTCAATTAATATGCATACTTTTTACAATTTTAATTTCTTTTCAGTTTATATTTTATTCAATCTATATTTCGTTAAAGGATTTGCTTTTTCTGCCGTCAATGTAGATGAATTTTTACATTAGACCCAAAATGATATCATTTTGGACGAAAATCATGATATTTTTATAATTATAATTTATTTCAGAGTTATGATAATCCTTTCTATTATAATTTTTTAATGTTTCAACATTAAATAATTTATCTATACAAACCATAAAGCCTTTATTAAATTTAGAGCCGAAATTCTATACACAGCTTATTGGTTCTTTTTTGCGTGATCTATTGAATTATTGTTCGAAGTTATCGATATAAATATTAAGATAATTATGTCAGCTGACGAAGATGATAAGTAACATAAGCAATAGTTTTACATCTTTTGGTAAGTACTAGTTTGCATTGCATCGTTAACAGTTTTACGCAATTCTCTCATACCTTAATGAGCAACAGGAACATTGGTAGGGACGTTAAGATTACTTGAAAGTCACGTTAATGCAAAACTTTGTCAAAATGACACGGTGACAAATTCCGAGTTTCAATTGCCATGTAGCCGAACAAGATAAATTTATGGGTAAAGTGTGTGTCATTTTAAAAGGATGTAAAGTTATGTCATTTTAAGTGAGAGAAAGAGATACGTAAAGGAGGAAAGAGTGCACAAAAAAGTAAATGTATGGGTCTCTCTTCTTTGTGAGAGTGAAAGAATATAAGTTATGTCATTTAAAATGATAAACACTTTTCCCTAAATTTATATTGGTAAAAAAGTCAATTTATTTTTAGAAAATCATTACTTCTAGCTCGGATGATCAAATTTGATATTTTTAAATTTTATTTATTTTTCTGATTTTTACTCACTGGAAATTTTTTGAAAGATGATTTTGTAGAGTTAAATAAGAATAAGATAAATTGTGTCAAACTAGGTACAATGAAGAATTTTTAGGAATTTTTTTTTACCAAATCTACTTTGATTATTTGTCGGCTCGTAAATTTTAAAAAGGTCTATGAAATAAAAAAAATCACTTGATTTAGACATAATAAAATAAAATTTATGATTTTTTAAAGTTTTATAATAACAATTTTATGTCACGTGTCACGAAATGATGAATTACCAAATTCGCTGTCAATAATATGTAGCATTTTGGTAAAAGTTTGCGATAACACAGCTTTTAGGTGATTTTTTGAAAAAAAATGTGACAACATGGTCAGAGTTCCACATTGTTGACCCCCAAGGTAGGTCGAGTGGGAAAGACTATGACTTGCATTTTTGTTATTTAATCACAAATTTGCAAATTAAAAGGTTAAAATGTGACCATATATATTTTCAAATAATGCAAACTGGAACGGTGGCGACTGCTAAATGCTAATAATAGCTTGAAAGAAAGGAAAGTACTTTGTTTAACAGCCAAGCTGTCTGCAAAAATTTGTAACAAAATCATGGGATTGGGAATGAGCTCCGTTCCCAAAATTTGACTTTGTCTAAAACGGAGTTTCACTCAACAGTAAGAAGGGGTCCACATTGAGAAAAGTTAATATAATCCGGTGCAGTTCACTTTTTTCCAGAAATAGAAAAAAATTATGATATGGAAGGAAATTATAAATAAAATGATAGAGATAAAAATGTCATAAAATTTTATTAATTTGGGAAAAAGGAACACCTAACGAAGGTGTACCCGTCCACGTTAATTTTTCTCATCCACATTGAACAAAGGAATACGAAGTTATGATTTATGAACATGGGAAAAATTGTTTATCATTTTAAATGACATAATTTATATCCTTTCTCCCTCGTAAAGAGGTGGACTTACACCTTTATTTTTTATTAACTCTCTCTCCTCCTTTATTTATCTCTTTCTCTCTCTTAAAATGACACAACCTTACATCCTTTAAAATGATACACATTTTACCCTATTAACATTTACATGTATTATTAACTGATTTTCTGTCTCGTAATATAAAAGATAAAAGTATTTCCTATACATATATAAAATTATATGAATCATATTTTCTTTTTCTTCTATTTACATAGCCTTATATGGACTTCAGTCACTCCACACACTTTTATGTGTAAGTAAGAGATAATTTTATCTCATACAATATAAAAAACATCAAATTCATTATTAACAAAATACTAAAAAACTAAAAGAAATGCATAATAAAAATTGGGGCAGGATATACTTACCACTAAAAATGTTTACTACCTTTACAATCAGCCTAATCATCATTGATTTCCGTCAATCAAACCATTATAATTTATTGGGTTTATTAGAAATTAATAATTAAGTAATAAATGCGACCCAATAATTTCCAATAAATTATAACTGTTAGATTGACGAAAATTAATAGTGATTAAATTGGTTATAAGAGTGATAAATTTTTATGGTGGTAAGTATATTATTTCCCATAAGAATTATGGGAGAGAAAATAAGAGTTTTTTCAATTTAATTTTTAAATAAAAAATATTAGTTTTAACTAAAATCACCATTCTTTGAATAGGAAATAATTTCTGCTTCGGAAAACTTGTTTGTTGGGGATAGATAAAAAGAGTGGGGCCATCCTGTTTTTCTCTTGTATTCCTCAATGTTTTCTCTCTCTATCAATTTTTTTAGTAGCAAACACAATTTTTTTTTGAGATATTTCAATTGGTTTATCGTTTCGTGACTATTCCGATTCGGGATGAATCCCGGGATTAAGATTTTAAACTCATTCCAAAGATAATACTATAAAGGATCGAACATATATCTCACCCACACTTGCCCTGATATTAACTGAACTATCATCATTTGGTAATTTTTATGCTTTTGAAGCAGATATGATGTTTCTTTAAAAGAATAACCATTTTTCTCAATATTTGTATGGTAAAATGCAAAAATTATAAATAAATAAAAAACTCTTCTTCTTTTTTATAAACAAAATACTCTTTTAACTTTGCTGCATGCTATTCATTCTTCAATTTTTAAAAATAGAAAATGTTAAACTTAACCAAATATGCAAAAAGATTCTTCAACTTTGAGGAATATTTATACATTTCCTCCTATATGTATCTAACATCTACTCCATTATCAGAGAATATTTATATTACACATATCGTACACACTTGAAATCATAAACTCTTTAGCAGGCATTGAACCACTCGTACGTAAAGTCGTAAAGCCTATACAGTTATTATTTTATTCTATTGCGTATTGGTTTTGATTCAAATGAAATCAACATTATATATATTTATGGCTTTTCACCTATTTTATTTTGAATTTTGAATTTCAGTTCATCGTCAAAGTTTCAGGTTGTTCAAGCGATCACGTGAAATATGCGCAACGTTTTCTATTAATGAAGTTAATATATGATGAAAAAAGGGAGTGCTTTTATTGCACATTTGGTAGAGTTTGAGAAATTTTGTTTTAACAATTTGTCAAAGCCAAAGTTAGTTTTAGGATTTTTTATTTTATCTTACCCTTTTTTTTAATACTCACAAAACCATATAGCATGTCTTGATCTACTTTGGCATCATGTTTTTTTTTTTTTTGAACATCAAAGGATCCAGATCCAAAAATAATAAGTTTTACACAAAGTTTTAACTGTTAATTTCCGTGCACCTAACGATTAAGATTTATTGGGTTATATTAATTAATAATTCTTAATTATTAAATGCACAGAAATAAACGATTAAAATTTAGCGCAAGATTTATTATTATTAAAGTGGTATAAATTGATCATATCGCTTCTTAATAACATGGTTTTCATAACAATATAAAAACTTATTCTAAAGTTAAATTATTGTGATATAGATAACGAGCTTCATAAATTAAAGATATCTATCCTTCCCAACCACCCAAAACCAATTTCTACGCGTATCATACATGCACCCCAAGACTATATGGTAGTTGCAATTTGCAAATATTAATCTTTACAACTGATCATGAGGATTGAGAACTATACATGAATCAATCTTTGATCATGATAGCTAATTTGATTTCTAATAAGATTGATGCTCCTAATTAAATATATATTATTTGATCATTAGACTCACCAGCACAACGCGTTCCCTATAATACTTAAGTTTTATCTTCGTTTGGTACAACTAAACAATATATAGACTAAATTGATTGTACAAAGGACAAGAGGGGACGACTAGTTGTTAAATATTCTATGGAAATGACTAAATGTGATTGGTTCAAGTGATATACATGTTTAATTCTGTTTAAGCAAGGTTAATTTTGAGTTTAAGTCTTTATAAATGAAAAAAATAATCTTTAGGAGAGATGATCTCACCATGACGTAAATGTTCCGCTTCAAATAAAATTATCTTCCGTAAAAAATTATATATGATTTATTAAAAAATAAAAATAAAAAATTCTATGGATCTAGCTAGTTACGTTTTAGCCGTTGTTGTGCTTTACATATAATTTCTCATTCTTTTTTTTATTGATTGATTGAGGAAAAGTAATTTGGAGTACATAAATATTAGTCTCAACGACCACTTGAGTCAGATTCGTATTAAAAATACTTCACTTGTTCTGAAATTTTTCCTTGTCATTTTGTGGTGGAAACTTTATATAAAGAATATCTTGAACATAAATGCGGTGGAGTGATGCTCTAGACATATATTATATGTATGATTCCTTCTGCACAAATGTACTTCCTTAATTATATAAATAATATCCTTAATTTCGGCTTCAACATGAATATGGCTGCATTGATAGAGGCGATACTCCAGAAACGGAAAGTTTTGTCGGTAGTAATATTTATATCTTTTCTAAAAATGATAAAAATTTAGGATTTAGAAAAAAAAAAGAAAAAAAAAACTATGGATTATAAAATAAAATATTTCTTATTTAGGAAAAAAAAATTAAGTGTTCGATACTTCTGAAATACTAAAATAAAGGGATATATATATATATATATATATATATATATATATATATATATGGGGAAAACATTTCTCAAGCTGTTTGAGATAATGTTCTCTCCGGCTAAGTGAAACTACGTCGTTTTGCATTCAGATTTCAAATAAAATAATAATTTTGTTATTTCATCTTCATTCCCTCTTAGTCGATCACAGAGCTCTTCATTCCCAATCTAAACCACGTTGAAGAGGGTTGATAATGGGTTGGAAGAATAACAGAGCGATGACAATGGTCGATCAGAGCACACTTCTTTTCTGTCGTCTTTGTCGATTCAGATTTTAAAAAAAAAATTCTAAAAAGTCTTGCTAGTGGGTGCCCCAATTTGCGAAACATATAGGTTATCGATGCTGAGTGAGGTGGGTTTGTTGCTTGCACCATAGGCGAGGATTGCTAATAATGGGTTTGTTATCACATTTTAAATTGCTCCCTTCTCATAAAACCTATATTCATACTCGAACAATTTTCTCGCCAATCGATTTTCTGTGATTTATTGTTTTAAGAAGCTGAAGTGGCTATTCGAGGTCGTTGTGATTTTTTTGAAATGTCGGAAAGCACAGACTTGAGAAGCGATTGAAAGTTTCACATATTTAAAAAAATTGTTATAAAGCTTGAAACCATGGCTGATAGGATCAGCAATTTACCGGACGAATTTCTATGCTACATTGACTTGTTTATTCCTCGTCAAGTTGTGTCGTCTGCCATTTTTAGCCATAGACCCCTTGTGGTTCTCAAGTTGACGGAATTAATAGTGAAAGCTCTCTCCTCTGTTGATTTTCCCGCACTTAAAGTCCTGTATTTGAGACAGGTTACTTTTTTAAAACTTGGATTTCTCATGGAGCTTCTTTCTGGATGTCCAGTTCTGGAGGATTTGGAAGCAAAGAGTTTGTGTTTTAAGAATGCTCTCTGATTGGGGATTGGGGATGAAGAGCTCTGTGATCGACTAAGAGGATAACAAAATTATTATTTTTACGTGAAATCTGAATGCAAAACGACGTAGTTTCACTTAGCCAGAGAGAACATTATCTCAAGCAGCTTGAGAAATGTTTTCCCCTATATATATATCATGTTGTAGGAAAATTGTAACATCATGTCACTTTCACAAAAAGTGATGGCCCCACCTTGTTTTCTTTTCCTTTCTTTCTTTCTGAGTGGGACCCACATGAAATGTATTAGAGTAATATGACACTACAAGTTTGGTTATTTCATCCTTTTACCCCTCATTAATTATTTAATAACCATTTTCCCCTGATTGTAAACTATCTACCAATCTGTCCATCTTTAATCGATTAAATTGAATATTTAATCGATTAAATGGTCAAATGAAGATTTAATCGATTAAATATTCAACTTAATTGATTAAAATTTTTCTCTTTATCAGAAGAAATAGGGAGATTTAATCGACTAAATAGGGAGATTTAATCGACTAAATCTTCAAGTCAACGATTTTTACCTATTTTGACCATTTAATCGATTAAATTTTTGGCTTAATCGACTAAAGATGGGCAGATTAGTAGATAGTTCTGAGTAAGGGAAAAATTGTTATTAAATAATTAATTAAGAGAAAAATGGTGAAAATGCCCTACAAGTTTCCTAACATGACATATATAAACTAAAAAAAAAGTGGGTTATGTTTATCTCATTTTACATGAGATAAACAACTCTCCTACACACACAAAAGGATTGGGTCTCACCACTCTTTTTTCTCTCTCCTCTTACCTATGGGTTCCAATTATACTTTTATCTCTACAACATGAGGTAATATTTTTCCTACAACATAAAAAAATATATCCAAAAAAAATTCCCTTGAAATGAATGATTTCAGTTCTGCTTCTACTGAGAGTAGTGACGGAGATCCTGTTATTATGATCCCCCTTTCTGGTAACTACAGATTAATAAAAAAACTAAATATATAACTAATTTAATTAATCATAAACCATATATTTAGCTTATAATTAAAAGAAATTTATGCACCGAAAAAGGAAAAGAAAAGAAACTTACCCTTGAACAATGAATGCATGTGGGATATATTAATCTATATATTGTCTAACAAATTTTTGTGAAACTTCATCTGAGTGAAATTAAAGATTTCTAAGACCGAAATCATCTCAAGTAGTGTTGTATTTCCTTTTTATAAACCTCTTTCACTCACGGACATTGAATTTATTCTTGAAAAATTGAAAGTAAAAACGTATAAAGTTAATAAAAGGGTAAAGGTAGATACGAGAAAATGGTGTGGTGTGGAGGAGGCAAGGCAAGTTGCATGCATGAGCATGCAAAACCATACAAATGAGGGGAAGGAAAAGCACAATTTGCATACGGCTCGTGGCATTCATTTTCTCATTTTCTGTCACGTTAGTGTGAGGGAAATCCATTTAATTAGCCGGCACGTCTAGTTGTGAGCGACACATTAGCCTCCAGACCCCTCCATATATCATTGAAATCCTTTCATTTTTCTCCTTTACAGCTCCTTGTTTTTTGGGATACCGGACCCTACACTCAAATACCTCAAAATGCTCTCAAACTTTGATTGTTAAAAGACAGTACTTCTGTTATAAAACATATCATTACACTTAGGTTTTATAATTCTCATTTAACATGAGAATTGAAATTTTTACACTGACGTGGGTTTACACATAATTTTTTTTAACATATAGGTCCCACACGTTCAAATATCTCTACAAATGCTTTCAATTTCATGTTACATGAAAATTATAAAACCTTTACACGAAATCAGTTTAATTACGGTATAAATATCAATATCTTAAAACTATATATGTGTTAAGATTTTCAATTTGTATTTTTACTTGAGTGTGATGAAAAAAGGTTGTTCTTTAATGGAAGTCACATTATAATCTATCTATACAATTACAAAAGTGTATTCTCACTTTTTTAGATGTGCTAGTGCACTTTAGATTAAAATACTTTAAAAACATTATTTAACAAAAATATATGCAATTTTTAAAAAAATATTGTTTGCTTAAAATATGTTTTTCTATTGTTTTAAACTCATATTTATTGATTATTCATTTAGTTTATACTATAAGCGTAATTTCTCATTTTTGGTGTTCCTTTTTTTTCTAAGGTATTATTATTAATACAAAATATAAATTATGAATACATCTTATTAATTGTTTTAATGACTTAAAAATATACATATATATATATATATATATATATATAAATTTATAAATATTCTTACTCTTTGAGTATATAATAATCAAACATTTCATAATTTATCACTATATATATTTATAGTTAAAATTTACCCTAGATAATATATTGTTACTTATTTTTTATCTGAAAAATAAAAATAAAGTATGAATACGCTAGTATGTATATTAACTAATAGTAAGGCAGATAGTACGTATACGCGCTTTTGAGAGAGACAATTATCTTTACAGAGTACTTCAAATTCTAAAGAGAGAAGAAACCACATAAAACACCGTGAATGAGATGTATTAGAGACAAAAGGTGATGAAAAAATTAAGAGGATAAGATAAGGATGAGTAGAAGAATAATGATCAAATGAAAGTATACGTATAAAGTCAAAAATAAGTTGGCGAAGTGGGACAGCTTCGGCCTCCAGATTTTGAGGAAAATAACTATTCAAATGGGTGTGAATCTTCTTATGTAAAAAAAGTGGTCATGTAATTATTTTATTTGATCACAATCACTCATTTAAAAATTACACACTTTTCTCTCTCTTATTTTGTCATTAATGAGTGATTGTAATTAAATAACATGATCACATGACCACTTTTCGACTCCTCTATTCAAATACAGCCTTACCAAACACTGCTCTTTGGGCGCCCTATGCATTTCTAATGACCCCAGCTGCCATGCCATTTCTAGAATGCTATTCTATTTATTTATCATATTTTTT
Organism: Gastrolobium villosum; assembly: GCA_032173675.1. NCBI lineage: Eukaryota > Viridiplantae > Streptophyta > Magnoliopsida > Fabales > Fabaceae > Gastrolobium > Gastrolobium villosum. Next base: position 53,338 of record JAVKPL010002358.1, read on the forward strand.
CTTTGTACGAGAAAATTGTAAGATTATAATTGGAAGGAAAGAGATGTGATATTTGTAATCATATTATATTTATTCAAATACAGCCTTACCAAACACTTATCTTTTTGTAAAAATTTATTATATGCCATGCCATTTCTAGAATGCTATTCTATTTATTTATCATATTTTTTCTTTGTACGAGAAAATTGTAAGATTATAATTGGAAGGAAAGAGATGTGATATTTGTAATCATATTATATTTATTCTTAATTCGAGTTTGGCCCTTAAAATAATTTATTTTTTTGTAAAAAATTATTATATGTTATTGATTCACCAAAGGGTAAGATATTGTAATTTATCCTATTTTATTCTCTTTCCACCACTAAATGATCCTTTATTGTGTGTATAATTGCAATTATTTTCTTGACTATAGTTCTTATTTGTCTCTTGATTCTATATATATATATATATATATATATATATTAAGAGTAAATACTCTTTTAAGTCCCTAGCGCAAAAAACACAATCCCCACTTTAGTCCCTTACAAAAATCAGTTTTGAGGTCCTAAAAATTTTTAAAGTGGATCAATTTAGTTAAAATCATGGTCTTTCACAAATTCAAAAAAGACTTAACTTAGTCCCTCAAAAATACCAAAATGGGTCCACTTTGAATTTCATAGGGACCAGGTGACTAATTTTTTTTATAATGGACTAAAGTGGGGACCGAATTTTTTGTTAGGGACCAAAAATGATATTTATTCTTATATTAGATTATGAGCGGATTTAAGCGTTAATTTAAATTTTTTTTACAAAAAAATTTCGTGGCACTTCCCCCGAACCCCCGGAATGTGCGGACATAAATTTTTTTTTTTGGGTACGCCACTGGGAATAGGTTATGAGCAAAATAAATAAATTATTTATGGGTTTTATTAGTGTTATGTAACATAATGTAAGTGTTGTTTCCAACTCTTATATCAAAAAGGAGAAAGAAAGTGGAATGATGAAAGAGAAAGAAAAATATGTGGATCCCACCTCTTTAATGTATGTGTAGGAAAGTAAATTTTTTTTTGGAGATAGAAAAGTGAAATTATATCATGTTAAATGATAAAACATAAAACCCATTATTTATATAGGTATCAATTTGCTTTACCATTTAATCTACCCGATCCTATCTCATTATTAATTTAGAGGAACTTATTTTTCAATAAAAAAAAACTAAAGCAAGAAAAGAAAACAATGACAGGTTGAAAAGAATCTTAGGACACATGGAGGAAAAGGAGATGAGAGTGGAAAATGTGCCGTTCATGCACGCAAGGGAGGGTTCAGTGAAACAGAGCGCGTGGCAATTAACAATTAGGTTGGGATGTCAGAATGGCGGCCTTAAAAAAATGCAAATCTATTTGCCAATTTATTTGGAATATCATACCTACTTTTCCAATTTAGCTCCTGGTTTTTGGGAACTCTCTATAAACTTTCGTATTAGCTTACTTAATTAATTTTTCTTAAGTTGCTAATGCTGGTTTTCTATAAAACCAATGACTGGTTTCTGGTTTACATTCAGTCCTATGGGCGACCCTGCTATGAACAGTGTTTATGTGGTTCCCACCATGCAATTTTCCATTTAGGTTCATTGAATTGAATGCTTAATTAATGGGAAAGCCTCTTGGTTAGTGATCATTACTCATTTAATTAGCCAAAAATGTTTAGACAATTCATTGTTGGAATGGACCAGTTGCTGACCAACTCCATGGTTAAATCCTATCTTCTCAACTTTATCGATGAGGCTAAAATCTTAAATCCTACAAACTTTCATGAAATTGTTGAATTGAAATGCGTTCAGGTCAAATATTTTATTTTTCTGATTCCCTTGCTTTTAATTTATTAAGCTGAATCAATTATCATGATTGAGGCTTTTTATTTTTTATGAAAGCAATCTTATAGAGAATGGACACTGTTATAAATACAAGGAAAAAATATTTGTCATTTTAAATTACATAGAATTATGTCATTTTAAGAAAGATATAGACACAGAAATTTTTTTATTTAAATTTTAAATTAAAAAAAATCATCAACTTTCTCTCTCCCACGATTTCCATTTTTTTATGTCTATCTCTCTTCTAAAATGACATAACTTATGTCATTTTTTTTTGATAAACATAACTTATATCATTTAAAATCACCAACACAGAACCATAAATAAAATGCCAATTTTTTTTCCCCTTAAAATTAAGTGCAACTTACTTATTATCACGTTTAATATTTGCTGGCATTAAAGCGGTTCAAATGTATGACTTTTTGTTTTATCTTATAACAAATTGAATATATAAACTTGTTACAATATTTTTCTTCTAGCTTTTACAAAAGCATTATTTTGTGATTTTCAATTATAAGTATTTTGAAATCTATAAATTATAATAAATATTTAGTAGCTCGTTAAGTTTTATAAAATTTATAGTTATAGTACTTTATTTTTTCGATACAGAATATTTCTCTCTTACAAAATGTTTATTATTTTTAACATTCTCTCTCTTTCACTCTCAATGGTGATGTGATAGGTAGTAATCTTTATTTTTTTGTCAGACTCTCTCTCCTCCTAAATTATATAAATATTCTCTCTCGTTAAGTTTTATAAAATTATATACTTTAAAATGACACACACTTTACCCTTACATTATATCTGATTTTAAACCTTGGTCCAATTTTAAGCAAGAGTAAAGTAATGTTTGGGAGCCCAAATGATGCCGTTTGGTTTCAAATGTTGTAACTTTCTCACAAAATCTTTATCATGGTGCAAATCTTTGGTGGAGAAAGGTACATGAAGGCAGAGTTAACCATAATTCTATGTTAGTTTTGGTGAAAATTTTGTGTTGATTTTGCGAGTGCAGTTATGTTAGGCACCATAGGAATGCAGAAAATGACATATTACACCATGATCGCACGATGTGGGCTAAATAATGCCATTGTGTTTGTGAATAAAAAATGTAATTTATTTTTGAAAATGTTCCTCGTGTTTTCCTAATGAAAATGTCACCTATTATACATACATGTTTACATTTTTCTATTTCTACACTAATAATTTGAATTGATTACTTATAGTAGATTAAGCAAGATTTCACAAAAATAATTATCCATTATGCAATCATGATATCTGCAGAAGACAAAATGGTGAATAAATCAACTACTTTGTTACAAAAAAAAAAACAACTACTACTACTTTTTCCATTCATATCATGTAAGGAAATGATAATAAATCTTCACATCTATCAAATAATGATAGGTTAGTTGGTGCATCAGGGTTGAGTAGGTGGAGGTGAGAGCATTCGAATTCGATCATCCCCAATATTAATTTTGTAAGAAATTTAAAGCGATCTTGGACTTGCCCTGTACAAGATTGCTTGTTGTAAAAGATACTTGTGGTTATAAAAAAAATTCTTTATAGCTGATGCCAAACCCATATATCATTATTTCAATCAATTAATATCACAAATGAAGTGGCCTAATCCTGATACAACGAGCATTCATTGAGGATTAAATAACAGGATTAAATAACAACATGAATTCTTTATATCTCAATTCCTGTTATTGAATGGGAGGATTGAGATGCCTTGAAACAATAAAGAGCTCGAAAGTTAGAAGACAAGTGTAGGCAGTTTGAAGCTCTTTAGTTTAATAAGCACTGGCATATCATTGAGGAAACAATGTTCATTCTTGTTAAAATGAGTGTACGTTAGTAAAACCCTCTTGAAAACTATCATAACTCTTATCCTAAAGTGTAATGGATAACATGTTTTAAAATAATTACAAAACATCGAGCAACACACACAAAAATAAATGGGACCCGCTTTTTTATTTTCTCTCTCTTCCTTATTAGTGGGTCTCACCCACTTTTTGTGTGTTGACTTGTCTCATGTAACATAAGAAAAATAAAACCTTTTAAAATAATTACAAAACATCGAGCACTGGGAATGGAAAAAAATAAATTTACAAAACATTTGTTGATAATATTCAATTTGAATTTATTCAAAAAAAAAAAAATTACAAAACATTTGTTGATAATATTCAAGTGGTTTAGAAGATCAAACATTTAATCTTGAAGTAAAAATGGAACTCTAGCTTATAAAATTAATCTAGAGAAAGATTGTCATATGGTTGTGTAAGATTTCCTCAAAGAGATGCACATATTTTAACTTCCCGAATAGAACAATCAATTTAACCATATTTGAGCATGACAAAAAAATATTTAACAGAAAAAAAATATAAGAAAAATGTTTATCATTTTAAATGATATAAAATTATATTATTTTTTTAATAAAATTATGTCATTTTGATATATTTTTATGGGAAAAACAAATATTATGTTGTACGAAAAATTCTTCGGTCATGTCATATAAATAACCAATTGTGGGATCCACTATTTTTAAAATAAAAGGAAAGTAAACACATTGATGGGCTCACTTTTGTGTTTGTGTAGGAAAATTGCTTCTATCATGTACAATAAGGAAAACATTGCCCTATTTTTATATTCTCTCTCATCCACTTTTTTGTTGTTGCTAATTTTATAAAAATTATATATCAAAAAATGATGTAATTTAATTTAAAATGACACAAAATTCTGTCATTTGAAATGACTAATGTTTTTCTCAATAAATATATACGTAAAATAAATTAAATAAATCAAGCTGAGCATGACCTAACTAAAATGGAATGACCAAAATGTCACTGTTCATCAAGTTTTTTACCCAAATGTCACGCGAACAATGTTATTTCTCAATATGCCACGTGGGCAAGTTCGCTGGACACTAACAAACTCGATTTGCAGACGTGTCACGTTTTTAGTGGACACAAAGTACCGAGTTTACTGACGTGTAACGTTTTTAATGGACACAAAGTACCGAGTTTGCTGACGTGTCACGTTTTTTAATGGACACAAAGTAGCAAGTTCGCTCGTTAGGGTGCGAACGTGGTTGGAATGCATAATTTGTATGTATTGCAACCAAATTTGTTACCCCATGTAGCGAACTAGATGTCCACTAGAAACGTGGCACATCAGCAAATCGAGTTCGTTACAGTGCACAGCAAACTTGCCTACGTGGCATATTAAAAAATAACACTATTTGCATGGCATTTGGGTAAAAAATATGATGAACAATGACATTTTGGTCACTGTTTTAATTAAAACCTCAAAAAAAAAAAAAAAGGAAATTTAGCACGTGTGGATGCATAGAAGAAACAAGTAGCAGCAAAGAACCCTAACCCTTAGGTCGATCGAAATTGGGAACTTGATTGGGCAGTGAAGAATGTCTGGGCTCAAGAGAGCAATGAGGCAATTTACGTTCGGAGCCGGCAAGACCGCCGGCCGGAACTCCTCGGGGCGCATAACGTCTTTCCACAGAGGCGGTGGCGCGAAGCGGTTGCAGCGAACCGTCGATCTCAAACGGAACACCGCTTCTTCAATGGGCGTCGTCGAAAGTATCGAGTACGACCCTAACCGTTCCTCTCGCATCGCACTCGTTCGCTGGGTCCACGGCATCAAGCCACCCCATGGCCGCACCTCCGCAGCCGCCGGTCCTGCTCCGCCGCCGCGCAGGGTTCTCGAACTCGATTCTGCTGCCGCCGCCGCAGCCAACATCCGGGGCGTGCTCGCGTTCAATTCGATGCTTCCGCCCGTAGGAACAACCGCCAGGGATGTTTTCTTCTCTGCGTTTTCATCGAAGAGAAAGGGAGAAGAATCTAAATCACTTTCTTCACTGGGGTTGCCGAGGATCGCCGTGGCGGCGTCGAAGCCTCCGTTCTTCGCGCCGCGAGTGAGAGGGGAAGAAACATTGCAAATTCGGAATTGGAGAAGGAATAGTGATGTCTGGGCGCATAGGAACAAACGTAAAGCGGCGATTTCTTGGCACAGCATCTCACGCTGAGTTGAAAGCCAAGGATGGGTTCATGCCTTTCACTCTTGTAGTTTACTTTCTTCTCTCTTTTTTTTTTTTTTTTTAATTTGGCAGCTTAATTGTTGGCTGATTTTTACTTGGGGTTGTGTTTCTCTGAATGTTGAGGCAAAAGGCATGGATTGGTGATGGAAATTTAGGTTATTTTCTCTGAAGTGAGAGGGATATGAATTGAATGATTTTTGGCTTTTTAAACAGTTAAATGCATGATGGGAAAATAATGGATGAGATCAGAACTGGGAAGAATCACTGTTCTTGGAGCTGAAACAAAGACTAGTAGCTGTTATTTCATTCTTGTTCATACATAACGTTTTAGAATTCAAAGATAAGAATAGATGAATGTGTTCCTTTGCGTGTTCCCCCCTCTTTTATCTTCCATCCTTCCTCTGTTTCAAATGAATGGAGAATGCTATTGAGGAAAGTACTTACTTCTCATTTTGATTAGTGGGAGCATTGTTTGTGGCTTTTCTCCTTGTTTGGGAGTTAATTTTTAAGTAGAGAGGAAATGATGGTTGTTTTCCCTTATTTAATTTAAAATAACCCTTTCCCCTCCCTTCCTTCCTTCCTTCCACGTTTATTTTATTTATTTATTTTGTTTTATTTTTTTTGGAGTGGGAGGGTGGTGGCGGTGGAGAGAGTTGTTGATTTTTGGGGCAATGAGTGGTTTTCCGAACTTTTTTGGTGCACTTGTTGAGGATTGGCACCTCATGCCCTGTTTTCTCTCTGGTATATTGTGAGTGCATTTTGTTCTGCAAATTTGCGATTTTTTTTACTCAATCTATCAAGCCTCTGGTATATTATATTGTTTATATAATATATTTTTAATATATTCTAACAAACAGTGAATCTAATGCTTCTAATTCTTACTAACATTATGGTGCCACTACTCTAATCAAAAGTTACATCAAATTTGCAAGGCGTAGTTCTTTGAGAAATTTGTTTCAGGTAGTTGGATATATATAGAAAAAAAGTGCCTCTGTTGTTTAACTTACCAAACTCATCCTCAAGTTGTTATTGTGTGGTGAAAATGTTTATATAATTTTATGATAGCTATGTTTTATTGGTGAGAGTATTATCTTCTCTGAAATTGTTTTGCTGGAGAAAGTTAAAATGTGCCGAACACGTTTAGATAGTTACATGATAGCTATGTTTATTAGTGACAGTATAATCTTCTTTATACTTGTTTTGCTGGAGAAAGTCAAAATCCTCGCTACCACAAGCAAGAGCCAAAGCACATTTACGATCTTTAATTTCTTTATAAGTTTTGCCTTAACAGAACCTAGGTGACAATGCCAAGTGTTTATGGTGGGAGTGACTCTGGGTGATATTGTGGTATAAGTGGAGCTAGAAGCGAAAGTGTTAGCAGTTACCTTCCAATGTTCTTCAAGAGTCTTAAATTTAGACACTTTTATTGCTAAAAGGTATATTACAGAGCTTGAGTACAGTTCTGACCGCTTCTCAATGAGGGTAACCTAGGTGACAATGCCAAAGTGGCATGAGCCACATTTAACAGACAATGCATTGAAAAGAGTATCTTGACGATGCTTCTCTATCGGAGCCTCCTAAGTAAGCAATAGAGCTTCAATTCACTAACATTGCAAGGATCAAGATGACTGTTTATTAACGTTACAACAGCATTGGATTCTTTAAGGGAATCTTTGAGGACGATATCCAACTTATGCTGAGCATATACCGGTATCTCGACCGGGTCGATGACTGGTTTAGGTTTAATAACACTGGTTTCAACCTACTCTTTCCGGAGAAGAAAATTCTTCTCACCAAGTCACACATTGATTGAAGGAGTGAATGTAATTCGAACGGCAGGTGATGGTGGTGGATTCGGATTCTGGAACAGACTTGAATGGTCAGAGGCCATGAATTAAGATTGAGAGATGCTCGTGATACCATGATAGAAATCAGAAACTATAGAGAAAATGCAGAAAAGAAGAGAAAGAGAACTGAAAGCGTTCCATTTTGAACTTGTTATTGTACAACTACCAGAACCATGTAGGTTCTGTTACATTTATAGCTAGGAGCCAACTCAAACTCTCAACTACTTCTAACTGCTCTAACAGCCAAGGCAGTTTAACTGTTTGGACAATTATAGATTACCGAGCTATAGTAATGCTCAGAGATGAGTATTACTCTAACACACTGCTTGAAGCAGTTTTAGTGTGAATTCTTTTGGACGTGGTACTTAGTTAATTTGTTGATTACCCAGCATTATTTATCCTTCAACAATGTCAAATTCCTTTTCTTTATGGCAATATAATTACGATGCTTTTTCGGAATTATACAACTAAAGAGATGTAGTAAAGTTTTGGCATACAATAGGAGAAGAAATAAACTAATATTGTGAGCTGATGCCAGCTCTGTCTGTTTTAGGTTCTTCAAGTCGATTACAATTGAGTAGGTTTACAAAACCTGGCACTTGATTATGGCAATCAAGAATATTAATTTCTCAAAGCTGCTTCAGTGCACTTTCGAGAGATGTTGAAACTCTATCTTCATAGCTGTTTTTCCTACAATATCTTGTCCATTTAGCTTTATGTTGTTAACTTAAAAGGTTCTAGTAAGCGTTCAGATGTTGCTGAAGGACTTTGGTTCATTTCGTGCCTGAACTTCAAAAATCTCAGTTCGCCAGGCAGGTTAGATAAGATAGCAGTAGTGAATTTTTTTGAAATAAAGAGTTCTATGTGACAGAAATGGGGAAATGGGGTGCTGTTGGACCAATAAAAGACTGAATTATTGGGTCAAATGCATGAGGAAGAACAAAGCAAAAGGAAAACTGTGAATCCTAACCATTTAGCAATCTTAATGGAATCAATGAGGCACTCATCTTGCTGACTTAGTCTTAACACTCCTGTATTCATCTTAGTATAATTTATTATGTGACAGGAGAAAGTTGAAAGAAAGTAAAGTTTTTCGAAGAAGTTGAGCTTGCTAAAAAATATCATATAATATATCATATAATATATGGTGCAGGCTGCTTTGCTAAATTCCAGTGGTTTTGGTTGGATCAAGAGTTCAGTGGGTTAAGAGGTGCTGAAGAAGGGAGGGAGGGTTTCTGGGTATATGGAAGCCAGCTGCCTTTTTGGAAGGATTCATGATGTGGGGAGAATTTTTTCTTTCTATATTTTCTACTTGATCACAAATCTTCTGAAGCCTAACAGTACATCTTAATATATGCTTTCTTCTTGTTTTTTACCATCTAGCTGAGTTGGATACAAGTAGAATCTTGTAGATGTTTGTTTAATTTTTGAGAGGGGATCAATTGATTAACAAGAAATATCCTTACAAGCAGACTTGTGAAAAATCTTGAAATAAAGAGTTTTTTTGAGAAGGGCCGGCTTGGCTCAGCGGTAAGCTTGCTTGTCATGGTGTGTCAGGTCACGGGTTCGAATCAGTCTCTTTGCAAAAAAAGCAGAGAAAAGACTGCCTAGAGTATTCCCTTCTCCAGACATCCACGAAATGGGTATTTGAACTGGATCGGTCCTTTATCCTTACAAGCAGACGCCGTACAGCTTAGCAGACAGAGTTATAGCTCAGAAACTACAACATTATCCACCGGAAGAGAACTAAAACTCATAAAGGCAATTTAAGAAACGGTACAAATTTTTAAATTTTAAACTGAGATAAAAAATCTTTGCACAACGATGAAAGAGAAAAAGACTAATAATTTTAATCCCTTGATTATTCCAGCTATACTACGCACTAAACAATGCACAATAAAAAAATTACAATAATTTATGGATATCACAATTTTTAATCCAGACCATTGGTTATTAAACAGTTGCAACTTTCACCTATAGAAAACAGCTTATTCATGAAATTCCAATGCAAATTTATTTTCCTTATCCCTCCTCTTGTTAGTGGTCTTCTCATATTGTAAGATTAAATAATAAAGTAACTACGTCAGGGCTTCTTGAAAATACATGACTTGTGATTTTTCAGCGGTTACATTGTTACAGCATGCAATGTACTTTAAGATAAAGCTGTTTTATGGTTTGTTTATATTTTTGGTCACCACTGCATGGTTTACTAGAGTCTATCAATCAACTATTTGTGGGTCTTTATGTTTTGTACATATAAATAAGCTTATCTATTAACCAAATATGAATGATTAGGAGCCCCATCAGTTCCCTGCTTGGCCTCACATATCACATTCTGTTTATCTACTTTTGCTTTTTTAGCATTGTGAGGGAAATTTAGAAATGATTTTTCCCATGTAAAGTCAGACACAAGCACATTTTCAACTACCCAACAAATTGGATAAGAGACTGTCAGTTGAGACTTGAGAGGGTTCTTTCCATTGCCTGAAAATTTTTAGAAACAGCGACCAAAATGTCACTGTTGACCAGATTTTTTACCTAAATGCCATGCGAACAATGTTATTTTTCAATATGCCACGTGGGCAAGTTCGTTGGATACTGTATCGAACTCAGTTTGCTGACATGTCATATTTTTAGTGGACACCAAGTTCGCTACCCAATGTAGCAAACTTGGTACTTTTTTTTTTTAACTTAGTACTTGTTATCCATTAGAAATGTGACAAGTCAGCAAACTGAGTGACATTTAGGTATAAACTTAATGAACATTGGCATTTTGACTGGTGTTCCAAATTTTTATGTTTATATTTTACCTCCCATGCTCCGAAAAGGGACAAAAGTTATTACCTCTTAACCCATGCCATACATGATAGATATTTGTGAAGAAGGGGTGGTCACAAAAGTCCATGAGGCCAATATATAATGAGAATTCTAGTATACAACTAAAAAGAAAAAAAAAATCAATTTAACCATCATCACACATTTACGTTCCTCTCAGGAGGAGATAAGATTATGTTGCTTCTTCCACGTGGCAATGATATAGTGGTGCCTAACGATAAGGCTAGCATTCAAAACTTTTCATTCTCGTGTGGCCAATATGCAATAATGTCATCATTGTCACAAACCCTTCAATTTCAGACCATTTGATTTGAAATATCCAAATCTAAACCATTATATATAACAAGTTTGAGTAGAAGCATAGCAGCTGTACTTGTGAGTAGAGAAGTAAGAAATGGCGTCCTCCATGATATCCTCCCCAGCTGTGACCGCATCTTCAGCACAGGCCAGCATGGTTGCTCCATTCACTGGCCTCAAGTCTATGGCTGGTTTCCCAGTTACCAGAAAGACCAACAATGACATTACCTCCATTGCAAGCAACGGTGGAAGAGTGCAATGCATGCAGGTAACACACTTCCATATATATATATATAACCACTCCCAGTTTAACCTGTGGAGTGGAGACAATCCTTGTACACAGCCTTACTCTTGCATAATTACAAAGAGGCTGTTTCGTGGATTCGAATCCATGACCTTTGAGTCTGTTTCTTGGATTCGAATCCATAACAGTTCCATATATATGCAACATGAAAATGATTAAAATGGATGTTACATATTTGTGCACTTAAATTGACATAGTAATCATTGTGAAATGTGAAAGAGTACAAGTTTGTTAACTAACCCCTTTACTCAAATTTATGTATAGGTGTGGCCTCCAATCAACAAGAAGAAGTTCGAGACTCTTTCCTACCTGCCTCCTCTCTCCCCTGAGTCATTGGCAAAGGAAGTAGAATACCTTCTTAGGAAGGGATGGATTCCTTGCTTGGAATTCGAGTTGGAGGTCAATTTAGTTGCAACCCCTTTTGTTCTTTTTTGGTTCTTTTTATGGTTTTACTTGAATTTTGATGGTTGATCTGTTTGTTTCATTTGGGGGTGTGTGTGTTTGTAGCATGGTTTTGTGTACCGTGAGAATAATAGGTCACCTGGATATTATGATGGACGCTACTGGACCATGTGGAAGTTGCCCATGTTTGGCTGCACTGATGCTGCTCAGGTGTTGAAGGAGCTTGAAGAGGCCAAAAAGACATATCCTACTTCTTTCATTCGTATCATTGGATTTGACAATGTTCGCCAAGTGCAGTGCATCAGTTTCATTGCCTACAAGCCCCCAGGCTTCTAAATTTGAAATTTGCAAAAGGCATTTGTAGCCTTCCCTCTACCCCTTTTGTTGGAATTGGTTTGTTTGAATTTTACTTTTAATGTATTGTAAGAACCTATTTTTCCCATTTGTTCTGCCTTTTTCTTTTCTTTTTGAGATATATCATCCTGTGTTGGTTTCTCTTTTCGGATTTCCAAATGCAAATGAATGGATGAATGCTAATGAATAAATGGTTTCAAATTACTGAAGAACTCATTATCTGTGGTATTCCCTCTTGTGGGCTGAAATTTAGGCTAAATTTTAGTGAGGTGCAGTGTTATATAAAACAGTCTTGCACCTATCTTTACAAGCTTGTATTTTGGATTTGTTTGTTTCTTAACTTAATTGCAGAATTAGAGTATCTATAAATAACCCTGTAATCATGTGAGTTAATCTCAGGCGTGTTTATTCTTCATGATTAGTTAAATTCAGTTTCACTTCAAAGGTAAAATGGGTTTTGTTAAAGGATATGAAGTCCAACATTTTGAAAGTAAAATGCTTTGAAATAAGAACATGAGTTCACATAGCACCCTATTTTGGCTAGTGTCAGGTAGAGTTAAGGTGCTTCTTGATAAGCTAAACTAGAAAAAAGTTGTGCCCTAATTATTAGCTATAACTATTGACATAATGTTAAGCTATTGATTAACATGTAGTAATGACTTCAATCAACACTCCTGTTGCCATGAAGCTACTGAACTTTCAAGACCAAATAGAAATCCTTGGTAACAAAAATATTCAGAGTTTCTGTTAGATATAATCCTTTCAACTTTTGCACATACTAGTTAAAAGGTTATATTTCCTTTTCCTGTTTGCTATTCCTTTGATTGATGTATAAGAAAAGCTGCAAAGATAACCAAACTCATTACAGTCCAGTATAGCCTTTTGTATGAGACATTTCTTCACTCTCCTCTCTGCAACTTACAAATCACTATTGTAGTTTGGTAAGGGCTGAATGCATCCGATGTCAACTTAAAAGCAAACACAATTGGATTTGATCAATCTCTATTACTACCTGTTATGGATATGAATATCATATCCCAACTACCTACTTGATAATCTACTAATGGAGAGAATCATAAGCATCTCAACAACTCTAACAGTAAGAGGGCACAAGATAAGGATCACATCCTAACAGAAGGGGAGTTGAATCCTATTGAATAGGGAGAGTTCAAAAGGCCCAAGTCTTGAAAGGTAATTCATATAAATAAGAAAACCCCAGGTAAACACTTTGACCTATTTACGAATACTGCCTACACTGTGCACACACCACCCCTTGGCTATAAACCTATTGCTTGTGCGTAGTGATTGAGACTTCGGCTATAAGTCTAGTATACACTTGATATACATTATCTCTGAGCGCATACATTACGGTATAGTAATACGGTCTATCCAGGACCTAACACTACCAAATTAAAAATATATTTCTTGAACCACCGGAATCCCAACATTTGTCAGCATCAGATCATTGGCTAATAATTAATCTGAAGTCCATTCTTTATTTTGTCTTGTGTTTGGAACTTGTTCTATCTGGTAGTCATGGATTAACAGCCGGTTAATCATTTAGGGGTTGTGTGTTTGTGAAATATGATAGATAACAACTTACCTCGAGACCTTTAAAGTTGCATTAAATAATGGACCCTTTTGATAGTAACATTTGTGGTAAAGACTGCATTAAGATAAAGAAACAGATAAGAAGTTTTGTTTAGCTACTTGACATAAACATGGTTGGTAGAATGTCCATTCCACCAATATACTCTTGAAAATGGAAAATTAATCACAAAAAATGGGGAAGAAACGAGAAAACAAAAATACTCACTTTATTGTTGAAAAAGTTTAAGATGTGTCACTGCCATAACTTTTCTGACATAAAACCAAGTTCTTTGGTTGCTTTTTCAATTTTTTTTTTTTTTAAAATTAGGGTCTATTGACAGATCAGCATCCTTAAAGGGTTTATGTATTTTCACAAATTTTGTGGAGAAGAAAATTTTAAGAAATGGTTCTTTTGGGAGGATTAATGTGACTGGCATACAAGTTTTGCGGACTATACTGATTGCTGAGTCAAGCCATTGTCATCATCTTAGCTAAAAATAAAAGGGTCGTTATCATCACCGTATGTGAGGTCAGGAAAAGGTAATGTGATATGATTTCTTTGGTTTTCTTTTCTTGCAGTTTGTGACTGGCAGATGGAATGGGCATACAGATTCTAGGAGGACGAAATTGTGATATTTTGTTGTTTTCTTATCAATAAATAATACTAGTAAATATCCTTCTCGGTCTTCAGCAAATTTTATTATGGCTGCTTTAGTACTTAGTAAATAAAAAGACTATTCGTAATCCCTAAAAATTCAAAGTGGACCTATTTTAGTCATTTTGAGAGATTAATATGGTTCTTTTTTGAATTTGTGAGTTACCACGATTTCAACTAAATGGATCCATTTTGAATTTCTTAGGGACCACGAATAGCCTGTTTATTTGCCAGTGACTAAAGCAGGTATCGTGAAATTTGCTGAGGACCAAAAAAGGTATTTACTTTAAATAATAGCATGAGCCATGCAATCTTAAGGATGGTTTGAATTTATTTAAGAACAATGTTATTTTTATACTTGAATTTTTAAATCTATTTTCTACACTTGCTTTTTATGAGAAAAAGGGAGAGAGAACATAAAAAAAAAAAAAAAATTTCTCCACGTTTCTTTTTATAAGAAGGCATAGTCTTGTACAAATTTAACTCATGTCCAAAACATTGCTATCAGTGATAAGAAAAATCATACTTGTGTTCCCTCATCCTGCTATAGTAAAAGAGTATTTGCCAGTGGGAATGCCACTGAAAGAAGGTTCAGAGTTTGAATATATTGGCTTTTATTGGCTCCTTGCCTCCTTCCTGTAAGTATGAAGTGGAAGGCGCTTCTTATATCCAAAGAAAGTGCCCTTTAATATCTATAGATGTAGATACAGGCTTCTTTTCTTGCTATTGATGATCTTGGCAGTTTCAAGGCATTAGATGGCAATACTTCATTGCAAAACCATATATAGCCTTGTATCTTGGTTGAGGCTAATGCAGTATATGTTCAACGTGAAAAATCGTAGATTCATGTCTTAAAAGGTATTTTTCAACTAAATGGAGAGCATAGGATTATAACAGAATATTGAGTAAGGAATTTGACTACTCAGAAAACTTAAAATTGTGATAAATTTAAAAAGTGCAACAACAAAAAAAGGAAGTACAAAGTGTGAATGAACATTTTAGATTTAAATAGCCCATTCCTCACCATACTTTTAAAACTTCATCACAGCACCATCTTAAGTTAGTGACTTGGACATTCATAATATTCAATTTAAACAAGCCAACCCTTCTTTTGTAAACAATCATACCAATCCCAAAAAGACCCTATATCCACAAAAAAATATAATGGTTAGAAAGTGTGAAGGTGAACAAAGGAGAAATAACCCATGTCCGGTTATAAAACTGTTTTATAAAATAGTTATCACAGCAAATAGTTGTTTTTTATATTTTTTTTTCTTTTTGGAGTCATAAAATTCAAAAAACAATCTTGCCAACCCTAAATTTGATTTTAAAAATAAAAACAAAAATAATTATAGTTTTCAAAATATATTTTACAATAAAGGGATTTAATATTTTTTAATGGTTACAAGAGTTAAAAAACTGAACAGAAATGAAAGAATTGTCTCCAACGATAATGTACTTGGTACCAGCAGTATTACTTTGCCAGCTTACCACCTACCCGAAGTGTAATAGCATATTCCACACAACAAGAACACTGATAACCATAAATTTAAAATGAGAACTTCAAAATAGCATTCAGGAACAGAAAAGACAAGTTTAATAACTAAATACAATAGACATACTTTCAAAGTTACCTCAATATACTTACAGGGACCATAACCAAAATCATCAATTCTATACAGAACATGTTTGTGGTGATCACCTAAAAAACTTAAAAAAGACACTCATATACAACCGCCATATATTACAAAAGAATATGCTCTTCACATATCAAACCTTCTCAAGAACACGAGGTTTGCTTTTTCAACAGCTCCCGAAACTACTCACAAAGAAAGTCATACTGAGATGATCACCATACCAAAAAAAGAAAAAAGAAAAATACATTTGCTATATACCCAACTAACTGAATTTTTCACTTCCCTCTGCAAAACATTCAAAACTCTCCCTTAAGTCATGTGTTATAAGTAGTGGCACTTGGCTTCTATATACAGTTCCACAAATGGAGTTTAAGCAACAGCAGGGATGCCTGAATTCTGGCAATCCCTGCTGAGGCAATCAAATCCTTCTACTCTAACTGCCGCCGGTTTAAGTCCAAGCTTCATCCTAGCACATCCTCCTTTACGAGATGCTGAGGATGGAGACAATAAACCTGAAGGTGATGAAATAATAGACGTACGAGTATGCTCTTCATCTCCAAATCGAGCATCTTGGGTCATGGGATTAGCAGCCCGAACTGGAGGAGACCCACAAAAATATTGAGGATTTGGAAATTCTTCCCCATAACTCTCCTATTTAATGCAAAATAAAAATTAATCAATCAAAGATCACAGTCAGACAACATCTATTACAGCAAAAACTAGGACTATGCCATTTGTAAGCACACCCGTCAATAGTAACTACAAAATTTGGAAAATACTATATATCTTTAAGCCCAAAGGAATTTCAATAGAAAAGTGGCAATTTGAATATGCTACTTGTAAATACCACAAGCATTCTTCATTAAAATCAATATATTAATATCACATTAAAAATACATGCATTACTAAGAGACCAAAATAATTTTTAAGAGATAAACTTAAGGAAATATGTTTCTTATGTTGTATGAGACAATTTTGTCACATGCAAAACACAAAAAGTGGGCGAGACTCATTTTTTTCTTCTCTCTCTTTTTCTTAGTGACTCCCACCCAGTTTTTGGTAAGTTGCATGAGATAAGAAACATATTTCCCATAAACTTATTCTACTTGAGAATTCTTTATTCTCCTTGGTTCAAACATAAACTAAGCAATTTGTACCACAGTCATCACTTACCCTCTTAAGAATAATGTCAAGTAGCTCTGCCCCAGCTTTAGAATCAAACCCCTCAGCTTGTTGACTAATAAACAAAAATTGAAACACAGAACAGATCAGAACCTCAATGCCTTCTAAAACACAATAATGACATCAAAAGGAGAACTATTAATCTGAAAAGTTACCTCAGATGCCATCTCAAGGGTAGTACAGGCATGTTCATTAAAACCCCAAGTCGACGTGGCTTAGGGCAAATGACAGGGCCATTCTGATCAGTAATAGGAAGAGAGTCTCTCATCTCTTCACAGGCTGAGAAGGCATTCTGCTGAAGATTATAACAATTCATCTTCAAAATCGGTTCAGTTCCACAGTAGAACGCCTAAACAAAAAAATAAAAATTAAAATAAACATTCAGGAAATGTAAACAAAATATAGCAAAAGCTGGAACTTGGCTTTACTTACTGAATTACTAAATATTTACAAAGGGAATGAGAACATATTCTCAGAAATCATAACATTTCCAGCTTCAATTAGCCAACAGATCCATTTAGCCTCATCAAACCAATGCATCAAAATTGGAGAGAGAAAAAAATAAAATAAAAAATCTAAACTTCAGAAAGAAATTGCACAACCCATTTCACCACTCTTTCCCAATTATCTACTAACTACATAAAAGGGTTAAATAAGTTGCACAAATCAACAGCAGATCTGAGTGCAAACCATGAAAAATCTTCACTATTTCTATTCTCTTTCTTCCAGGTGGCCCATGAAAGCCAGGATAAGTAAGATACATAAAAAACCAAACATGGGTTAAAGCTAACAAGCTAAATCACTATGTCAATTTTACAAATAGCTACCAGTCACAGAATTAAAAAAAGGGATTTTTATTGAATGAATCTCCAAATAGAATAATAAGCAGAAAAATAAAAAAATAAAAAAAGTTGAGTAAAATAAAGAACATATCAAAGTAGTGATAACATGCAAACATGTTGAGAGAAAAAGAGACCTTTGAGGGTATCCTCCAAACGAAGAAATAAACGGAGCTGAGAGGACAAGAGAAACGAAACAGAAGACACAAATCGTATTTGTAGTAGAATTTTTGTGTTAGAAGAAAAAGGGTCATTCGATGTCGTTTTGACAAATATATAAAATCATTAATATTCTAATATTTTCTTCTTCTTCTTCTTTCATTTGGTACATAAATATGCTAAGACTTCAATTAATATAATTAAAAAGCACTGCTTTAAAAATTGATAACTGGATTTGTAAATCTTGTTCATTGAATATCTTATACTGGTTTGAGTTATTTCTTAAAACTAATTTATCGCCAAAATTTGGTTTTGATGAAATATGTCAAAATTGATCAATTCTTTGCAAAATTAAAAATCTGAGCTTAGTTAAATTAAACATGACTTGGATTCTTAATCTTTTAGTGGTCCGTGTTAGTTTTAAATAATATGAGTATATGACTCTGAACTACTAAAATCATATTAAAAAAAATAAGAAGATTCAAAATTACTAAAAGAATATGTGCATTAAATCTATAATGCTTATTCCCTTTACCTTTGTTATTTATTTATTTAATTTTTATATAAATGAGAATTGGACACATAACCTGATAAATATTAGTTAAATCCTCTCACCATGAGACCAAAATTAGAATTTTTAGAGATTTTTTTTTTTATGATTATGTGATATGTGTCTATTAACAAATCAAAATTAATCTCGTACAAATGAATAACTTTAATATGATCAAGTATTGCAAGTCAATTAAATATTGAATTTGTATGCTATAATCAAAATTTGAAAGGTAAATATAAGAGTAATGGATCCATATCATAAACGTATGAAACGAATGAACTTGGATTTTAAAAAATTGCCATAATAAAGCGGATCAAATAAATTTTTTTTTTTATAAACCTATTGAAAAAAAAATTTATTTTGTGGTTCGTGCACATAAAATAAAATCATCGATACAACAGCTGATATGTGTCTAAAACCTAAAACAATAATCAAAAAATTGTTTATATTCAAAATATAATAATTGTAATAAATAATAATAACAGTAATAATAAAAGTGGTGCCAAAGCATTCCACTAGGTCTGTGTTTAAAATAACATCAATATGAATATTTTATGCTTATTGGAAAAAAAAAGTTATGGTAATGATTCTGAGTTCTGACGTTGTTTAGGAAAATATTTTATATGGTTCAGTATTATTGAATTTTTTGGTGCTCTCTCTTATAATATTAATTTTTTTATTTTATTTTTTATCTCTATTATTTTTCCTCTTTTTCAATTTTACCTTCTTATTTTATCTAAAAACTATTAATTTATTATCGGCAACAAAGGTAAAAGAAGAAGGGTGGCGTGGCGTCCTTGTCCTTTTAGAGAAAAACAAACCATTTATTTGGTTAACAAATCGAAATTATGGAATGCTTTGTGGGCAAAGAGTCATGTGATTTTTGGAATTTGGTGGGAATAATAAAAAAAAGATATAAATAAAAAAATAATTTTCTTATTTGAAAAAAATATAAAAAAAAATGGGTACATGATGTATTGAAAAAATTTCCGCAAAAATGGGGAACTATTTTCCATGAAAATCATACGAATGTGTTCTTCTGACGAATCTATCAACACGCCGTTGAGATTCTAAGATGTTCCTTCACTTTATTATGTTCATGCTGTGGTTTGTACTACGACACGTGCTACCATGTTCTTGATCTTGGAACCGTATCTGAATGCCACATTAACACTATCGTGCGTATCATACACGTACTTAGCTACAAATAATGATAATTGCAATTTTTTAAGTGTTTGGTGAAGCCTTATAAAGATTTATATATTCGAGGGTCATTTAAGCCTAAAGTGTATCCTTCTATCTTATGATAGAATTTAATTTTATTTAAGAGAATCAAAATTCTTATCATCCAATTGTAGAAGCACTAATACAATTTTAGAAGGTCAAAATCATATCAAAATTTAAAGATATGGTTATTATCAAAATTAACATAATTTTTTTAATTTTGATGTATTGTCATTATAAAACTTCTTTACGTTACCATTTAATTAAGTACTGTCAACTTATTAATTAAGAAATATGCTACACTGATCTCATATAATAAATTACGAATCGAACATTATGATACACTTAAACATTTGAATTTTTTAAGTTATTATGAAGTCCTAGATAAGAAATTATATCAATGGACATATGCATGTCTGGGAACAGGAAAGAAATGCATTCATTGTTTTTCATTGTGTAGATTTTAATTATTGGAAAAATGTTTATCATTTTAAATGACACAACTTATATCCCTTCACTGTCACAAAGAAGTGAGACCCACACCATTATTTTTTTGTCAACTCTCTCTCCTCTTTATTTATCTCTTTCTCTCTCTTAAAATGACACAACTTTACATCATTTAAAATGACACACACTTTACCCTTTAATCATTCGTAGAAAACCAAAACTATATAATGAATTAGTCTCACATAATTATGCTTTAACAATACATGGACGCAAAGTCTTGGTACAAGATAATGTGATGAATGCAAAATCAAATTAATGCTGTGTAGCCTGTTCCTGTTTTGTTGAATAGTTCCGTACTTGAATTTTAAAACTCTTGCAAAACTTGGGAAGTAGATGAAATGTGTTTTTTTGTAAGAAGGGTAAAATGGATATATTAAATAATTAAAAAATATATATAAGGAGAAAGTGATTTATCAAATGCGGTATTTGAACTTATTCATTTAAAAAAGCAAACTTGTTCTAGTGTTTGAAAGGAAAATGTTATTTTTTCGCAAAATTTTTATTCAAATGTCATGTGTGAACGGTGCTTAATTCGCTAGGACCGGTAGCAAATTATGTTTGCCAATAATTTTGTGACATGTGATCATATTGCAAATCAAATTTGCTATCACCGGTAGCAAATTATGTTCGCCAATAATTTTGTGATACGTGATATATTGTAAACCAAATTTGCTACTACTGATAGCGAATTATGCTGCGAAAGTGTATCACGTGTCATAGAATCATTGGTGAACATAATTTGCTACCGATCATAGCGAATTATGCCACGTATAATATGGTAAAAAAAGACCGTTGGCGTGATAAATTTTTTGCCAAAAATGATATTTTGTCACTGTTCCTTTGAAAGAGATAATAAAAAACTAAAAAAGCACTTAATGTTGCACTGCATAGCAATTTTGGCCAACTTTTCATTGTCTTTACTTGTTTTATCTTCCCCCTTCCAACTATTTGAGTTAATGGGCACTTAGCCACTATTGTCCTTTTTTATTTTTTTGGATCTCTGATTGAGTGCTGTGTTTCTCTCTTGAGTGGGAAATCGGGTCACCCGTTTCGGTTCTGTATTTATTTATACTTATATATGAAGAAGTGGCCATTGTTGCTGAATCTGTTGTCGGGCATCCTTGTTTTGCTTCAATCATGTCTTTCTCTTCATGCTTTTACTACTCTCCATTAACATTCAAGGTACAGTTTCTGTTTTATCTTGAATTTGATTTGCTCTGTGTGCTTAATCTTATCTGCAGTTTTCTTGTCTTTTTGTGGATTCTGTTCATTTATTTTTTCTTAAATGGGCTTTCCTTTTGAACATTAAAGTTTTGAACTTTGAATGAATATCTGGTTGAAAATGGCCTTCTGTCATGGATTTGAATCACCAAGGCATTACTAATAAATGGGCATTTGTGCATTTTTTTCTTTCTTTTAAATTTAATTGATTTGACATTGCCTTTTATATTTGCTTTCCATGGATCTATACTAGGGGCATGTTTGTATAGTCGTGTTGAGATATATACTCCCACATTGATTGTATGAGCAACTAACGTGGAGTTTATAAGGCCTTGGACACTCCACCCTTTGAGCTAGCTTTTGGGGTGGTGTATTCCAAGGTTCTTTACATGGTATCAGAGCTTTAGTGTTCGATCCTCGCCGCCCCCCACTTTTTCTTGTGGAATTTCTTAGCACAGATATATGTAAAGAACCTTGGGATATTAGTTTGTTCCATATTAGTTTGGTAGTCCTTGCATGTTGAACTGAGTTGATCTGTCTTTTAAAGAATTATCTGCACAATCTGGTTATTTCTCACTGAGAAAAAAGTTAAAAGATCAATCAATGTAGTTCATTTATTCTTATGTATGGATAACATGGTGTTTATTTCCGGGATCAAGAAGTTTTCTTACTATTGAGATTCTATTTCTTATAGATTGATCACTTGGGGCTGGCTATAAAACCTAGTGGCACAGTTGGGAAGGGGCAAAATTTTCCTTTCCTTATCAGAATTAATGATGCTGAGCTTTGTAACCAGCACATTGTGAGAGGTAGAGTCAACTTAAGCGCAGATTGGAGTTTCATAGGAGGATCCAGAGTTGTTGTGAAACCAAAAGCTACAAGATTGGTTCATTATCCAAAAAGCAGTCGAATACATGCTTCATGTAATCATTTTTTAAGCTACATTTACTACTTTTGAAACTCAGTTTTACAATAACAAGATTTGGGTGTCTTGTGCTGGTCCAAATTAATTTAATCACCCTACTGAAGTCTTTGGTGTTTTGGTTTTGCACTTTGATGACACTATATCATGTCACTGAGATTCTTATAGGTGAAGCTGGAGGTTCTGTTATAAGGTCTCTTTGCTTTAAAATTGCTTTCAGTGGTCTACTGTCAATTTGACCAGTGAAAAATTTCCCTGCATTTTGATTGGTATAATATCATTGGTGCAAGCTGTTTCTTCATTGATATAATTTATTATTCAATAGAATTGGCTATGAGGAATTTTTGGCTATAATATTGGGTATATTTTGATTCTTATGCAAAAACTTTTGGATCTGTCTTACCAGTAAATTAATATTGTTTAACTTGAAAAAGACAACAAATTAACGATTTGATACGCAGGATGCATTTAAATAGGCAGCCTACGTCTTTTGACAGTATCATCATAACCTAAATTAATGAAGGTACTTTTGTCTCATTGAGTCATTATATTTATATGGACATGAAACTGGAAGCAATAATATATTATATATATAGAGAGAGAGGACCCTTTCACATCAGTGTCAAATTTGAAATTTCACACCTCATCTAATAGATGTTAAATCAAAAAAAGATCAATGACTCTGATTTGTAAGCATGTGATACCATTGATCTTTTTTTTTACGGTTTGATATGATGAGTCAAATTTCAAATTTATATATATATATATATATATATATATATATATATATATATATATATATAGGGTCAGTATCATTTTACACCCGTGTAAGTTACACTCTTAATCTTGTCCGTTGATCCTACTTATATCTAAGAGCTATAATTTTTGTAAAGAACCTTGGGATACACCACCCCAAAAGCTAGCTCAAAGGGTGGGAGTGCCCAAGGCCTTATAAACTCCACATTAGTTGCTCTTCAACCAATGTGGGACTATATATCTCAACACTCCCCCTCACGCAAGAGCCCTCTTGGCTTGAAGCGTGGATTATGCAACAGGCCCAATCTTTGGTTTACCTTTTTTGTGCTTCCACTTTAAAGTGGGGGCGGTGAGGATCGAACCTCAAGCTCTGATACTATGTAAAGAAACCCAAGGTTCTTTACAATTTTTTAGTAATTTGAGCTATTAGATACACGTGGATCAATGGTGATTAAGATTGAGTGTAAGACTTCTAACTCTTACACCAGTGTAAGAATATCCTGCCCCATATATATATATATATGGGGTAGGATCCTTTCACACCGGTGTCAAATGTGAAATTTGACACCTCATCTGAGAGCCGTCAGATCAAAAAAGATCAACGACTATGATTTGTAAGCATGTAACACCATTGATCTTTTTTGATCTGACGGCTCTCAGATGAGGTGTCAAATTTCAAATTTGACACTGGTGTCAAAGGATCTTACCTCATATATATATATATATATATATATATATATATATATATATATATATATATATATATATATATATATATATATATGCCTTGATCTTTTTTACATTATATACTTGATGAAGTACCCTATTGAAAGAGGGGGAGGGAATTTCATGGTGTACAATATTATGTCTGATTTAACTTTGCAATGTGTTGCTGAAGGCAACATGGTTCTAGGTTTAAGCTTAATTAAGTTACTTGGTTTTATTCCTTTTAAGTTTTGGAGACCAGTTATTGATGTTAACATTGTTCCTTTTGCTTTGTATTTCCTTTACTACAATTTTCATGTGGCTGCTGATCTCAGCTATATTTGCTGTTCAGGGTTCCTACCTTACTGTTATAGTGTATGTAGCATACTACATTCAAATCCTTGAAGAAATTCGTTTTGGTTGGACACTGAAAACTCTAAATTGAAACCGCATGTTCTAATGTACTTGTAACTTGATTATGCTCAGTGCTTAAAACTCTTGCCATCATCAAATCTGCTATTTTAAGTTTAAGAAGTTGTTCAATTTCTTGAGAAGGTATGCAAGACACAAGGCTCCACTGCATCTATTGAGCAATCCTTGCATCAATCTTGTGAATTTATTTTATGTAGCTCGCGTCTTGATTTCACAAGAATGGTGACCCTCATTTAGTTTTGTTTTATTTTTCTGGCATCCCCGGGCAGGGGTTGATTGACTGAGTACTACTCCCCATACAGTCTAAATTTCCTACAATCATTCAGGTCGGGTTTTGCTTTTAACTGTTGATTTTTTTTGTGTGTGGTTATTTTGATGTAAAATGTAATGGGAATGAGTGAATCTATCATCATTAGTAAATCTATATACCAAAGCAGTGTTGTGTAATTGCCTTAATCTCTTTGGCCATCTGTACTCTTTCTATAATGTTGACAAACATTCCTTCTTTCTGTATAACTGGTGGTAACTATATTTGTTTTACTACTATATTCATTTTTCTACTTTTATGTTTCAGGGTGCTTAGGATCTCAACTTGCTAGCTCTGTCTTCACATTGGGAACAATAGCAGTGCTCCCATTTTACACACTTATGGTTGTAGCTCCAAAATCTGAGCTGGTATGTTTCTTGCTGTATTTGAGAAAGTTTATGATCACAATTCATCTTCAATTTTTTGGTTCATTAACATCCTTGTGCCTGATTCATTTTCCTAATTGAAAAATGCAGACTAAAAAATCTATGGAAAGTAGCATACCATATGTAGTGCTTGGTGTTCTATATGCATATTTGTTGTACCTTTCTTGGACCCCTGAGACAGTCCGATTGATTTTTGCAAGTAAACACTTGCTACCAGAGGTGTTTATTCATCAATGAAGTTAAGTTTCCCTTAAAAAGAAAGTTCTATTCAACTGATAAATGTATGATCTGCTTGTGTACTTCGTGCAGCTGACTAGTATAGGAAAAATGTTCTCTAGTGAGTTGACTTTAGCCTCTGCCTGGATTCACCTGTTGGTTGTTGATCTTTTTGCTGCAAGGTTCTGCATTTTATCTTTCTTTCTTTTTTGGGTTTAGTGTGTGTCATTCAAAAGGACACAACTTGTGTCCTTTTAGTGACTTACACAGAGTATGTCTGGTCATATTCTGTGTAATTCTAAAAAGGTGCTTTTTTTCACTTTACACGTCAGCGATGTGACTGAGAAGAGAAAAAAAAGTAACTTTTCAGATTTACAAAAAGTATGACCGGTCATACTTTGTGTAAATCATCTAAAAGGACACAATTTGTGTCCTTTTAAATGATAGTCTTTTTCCCCTTCTTTTTTTCCAACCCTCCCCACCTGCTTTTACTCCTTGCTGTCGGTTTCTCATTCTTTAGTTATTTTTCTAATAGCATTTCTGGTTATTAATCCAGGCATATTTTCCATGATGGACTGGAGAATCAGATTGAAACTCGGCATTCAGTTTCTTTTTGCTTGTTCTTTTGCCCCATTGGGATTCTTACTCATGTGATCACCAAAGCTATGACCAAAACTACCAGAAAAGAGGGTCATGGTTTATAGAAGGCACCTGCTTACACAGAAACAAACGGATTTCATTTGAAGTTTAAGAATTTGAGAAAGTCATGTTTGAGTTGAAGTTAATTATAATTTCATTGGTACTTCATTCTTTGGTCTTCAATCAAAATATTACATAATTAATTGTTTGTCCTATCTCAAGTGTATCTATTACCAGGCTGAGTGTAATACTTCTTCCTTACGTTGCAAAGCAAACTTTTAATCAACCTTCTCTTTTAATCAGCATAAGCTGAAGCATCTATATAAGCAAGTACACCCTATGGCAAATTAACGGAAGAGCAACTAAAAACATATGAAGACAATACTATTTCCATAAAGCTAAAAGTTGGTAGGTGCTGTCTGTCATCCAAAAATATTCTGTAAATTTTTTAATAAACTAACTAAATGTTACACACATCAAAGCATTCAGACAAATCTGACATTTCAAAAGCTAAGTGATCTTAGTTTTCTTAGACTTCACTTGAGGCTTCTCAGGAATATCATCATCATCTTCTGAAGATGCTTCTAATAACTCATCTGGGACATCGTGAGGAACATTATGCTTTGTTATGAAATCCTTCAATATGGTCATGCTTTCCTCTTTCAATAAAATTAATTGCTCTGATAAAGAACCTTTGTTTGCCTGAACAGAATATGATTCTGTGCCAAGGCGAAGTGTGGCTTTCACCTGGGGCTTAGGATGCAATGCATCACATGAATCTGTTTCCATCTATGTATTTTGGAAAATTAAAGAAAACAAAAAAGACAGTTAGATGCTTCATTATTTAAAAGTGACACTGATAATAATCAAAGAAAATATAACTACAAAGTGACCAAAGACAACAAACTAGATATTAAGTGGAATAGAAACCATCCATTTGCATTTGCTTACGTACTACAAGTATTTTATTGACGTAAAATAGGGAAGATAGACCAAAGTGCCACTCTTTGAAAAAAATTTATCCAAATCCCACGCGAATAGTACTTTTTACCAAACTGCCACGTGACGTAATTCGCTACCACTGATAGCGAATTACGTTCGCCAATGATTTTGTGACACGTGACATATTTTTGCAGAAAAAAGCTGACTGGACGTAATTCGCTACTTGTGGTAGCGAATTTGATACGCAATGGGGCCACTTGTCATGAAATCATTGACAAACATAATTTGCTATAAGTTATAGCGAATTATGTCACGTGATAATCTGGTAAAAAGTATTGTTCGCATGGCATTCGGGTAAAAAAAATTGTTAAACAGTGAAACTTTGGTCGTTGTTCCGTAAAATAGTCTTACATAACTCCAAATCAAGCTCAATAATCTGCCATTTGCATTTGTTCTGAAACACCAGAACAAGAAAACCAAAAATATGAAGCTCGAAAGTCAAAATCAATCAAGCTTCTAAATTAAAACACAGGAAAACCATGCATCAGAGATTCCAAATCCACGATCATGCAATCACACTATGCATATTAAGTAAGTCATCAATGATCCAATAAACAAAAAAAATTCAGGAATTCAAGTCCAAAAGACAACCTCAACTCAACCCATGTCCTCAAGCATACACGGCCTAAGGTTCAGGACAAACCCACATATCAAAATCAGCATAGAATACAATTGGGTTATATAATTACCAAACCTACATACATACAGGCATTTCATCAAACAGTATATCTACAAATAATAACAAAACGAAAATGACACCTTTCAAGTTTCCGCTTACTGAACCAAGAAGAATTTGCAATTCAGTTGAATGAATAAAGTACAATAACATGGAGATTCAAACAAAGCGCACATAATTGAACAGAAAATTCGTCAACTTGAATAAAAAGCAAAAGGGTTTACCTTTGCCAACGCTGCTGCACGCTCAATCAAACAACAATGCTTATCACTTATCAGTCATTGAATCTAAGTTCGTATTTGGGCCTATCTATACCAAACTTGGGCTTTGAGATCCAAACCAACTTATTTTCATAATTATCTGTTTTTTTTTTTTTTCCTTATCTTTTACAAAAATTAAAAAACTATTAAAGGCTTTAATAATAATAATAATAATAATAATAATAATAATAATAATAATAATGAGGAACAGTGATCGAAATGTCAGTTTTTTCAAATAAAAAAAATTATTCAAATGTCATCCGAACTTAATTTTTATTTTTATTTTATTTAATTCTGTTCGAATAGCATGAGACTTATATTTTAGAATTAAATATAATCAAATTAATTTTTTCGCTACCACTGATACTTATTTGAAAGAAATTATGAGGATGTGTAGATTTTTAATAGGGAAAAGTATTTTCGTTACCACTGGTAACGAATTATAACACGTGGCAATCTGATAAAAAAATTTGTTCAGGTGATATTTTGATAAAAAATAGGCAAAACTTGAGTCACGGTACTAATCTATGTAGCACCGATACGACACATGACACGACACGACACTCCGACACGTCAATCCTAAAAAAATTATCGTTTTGACACGTGTAGACAATTTTATATTAAATAATATTTTTAATTTATATTTATATTTCATTTAATATTTAATAATTCAACAAAAAAATGAAATATATTAATAATACCCATCAACAATTATAATATATTGAAGCTTTAATTAAAAAAATAAAAACTGGGATAGAGAGATATATGTTAGTATCACAAGAACAAATCATAATGAGAGAGTAAAGAGATTCAGGTTACACTGATTTAAGGAATTGGACAACGTTATAGTTTTTGTATTTTTTTTGTAAAAGGGAAAAAAGACAAAAAAATAAAATTGATATGATGATATGGAAGTTTTATTAATACATTTTAATTTTTTATAGAAAATTAAAAAAATATAAAAAAATAAAAAAATTAGAAAATGATCTTGATTCTATTCGGACACGGTCAAGTTCGTGTGTCAGAATTTCAATGTGTCGGAAAAAGTCAATCACGTGTCAAAAAAATAGAAGCGTGTCGCCGTTCGGAGAAAATTAACTTACCTTCAATGTTTTTAAAAATAGAATTGCATTAACTTACTAAAATAAAGTATGGTTTTAGTGTTATAACATGAAACAGTTAAAGATTGAGAGATTATGTACATTTTTCAAACAATATATTAAGGACTTTATTTTTAATTTTTTTTTTATTTAATTCGGTTCGAATAGCATGAGACTTATATTTTAGAATTAAATATAATAAAATTAAATTTTTTTATACACTTATTTAAAAGAAATTATGAGTATGTGTAGATTTTTAATATAATAACACGTTAGAAGACGATATAGTAAATTTCTTTTTACATTGATAATGTATTTAAATTAAATTAAGAAAACCACGACTAAAACATATGTTAGTATCACAAAATTAGACTCTACAATGAAAGAGTATAGATTTCTTTTTGATTCAGGCTCCACTGACTTAAGGAATTGGACAACATTATAGTTTTCTTTTCTTTTATTTTTTTTAAAAAAACAACGTTATAGTTTTCTTTTTTCCTTTAAAAAAAATAAAGTTATAGTTTTCTTTAAAACCTAATGAATACTCAAGGAATGATATTTTTAACAAAAAGGGTAAAATTGAGAGATTGTGTACACTTTTACAAACACAAAAATAAAGATCACAAGCTCTTAATGGTTTTTTGTTTTAGAAATTAAATTATTTAATGCATAATAAGTATAAAAAAACCTAATATATTATCATATTATTTAACAAAGGATTTAACATTTTTCCTATACACACATTAAACAAAAATTTTTTTTTGTTCTCTCTTTTTATTGTAGGACAATATATTTTTATGTGTGTGTGAGTTAAATTTATATCATGAACATGAGAAATAATAAATCCTTAACTAAATTTAACATTTATATTTGTTATTAATTATTAATATATTTAAATTCATTAAAGTTGTCTATGAGAACAATAACAGAAATATTCTTATTACTAAATTTTTTACTATTAACTTATTATAAAATTAATAAATTTAACATTTTTTTTTTTTTTTTACAAAAACCTTCATTAAATTAAGTGTGATATACATTTGATTAAAATGTAAATAAATTTGTAATAGATAAATTTTTAAGGATAAACAGACATTAAACAACTAATCATAGGTTATTCCTGTGGTTTTGGTAAACATAGATTGCTGTTGCATCACCCTTATCTTATAGAAGCTAAAGATCAAAACTTTGAAGAAGAAGAAGAAAGGCAATGGCTGTTTGTGTTTCATGGTTCCACGCCCATTTTCTGAATGTTTCAAAACCCAACGTTTCTTGGAAGCCTGTAGCAGTCCTCAGCAGCAGAGGCAAGAAGATGGGGGTCTCTTACGATCTGAAGCAAGGGCAGTCACGTGTTTTCCACGAGCTTCCTTCGGGTCTGAGCATGGAAGTGATTGTGCAGAAGGGTGTTACAGAAAAGGAGCTAGGGAAGAAAAAAGAAGAAACCCCTTTGGTATTTGTTCATGGAAGCTACCATGCTGCTTGGTGCTGGGCTGAACACTGGTTGCCTTTCTTTTCAGCTTCTGGCTATGATTGCTATGCTCTTAGCTTGTTAGGACAGGTCCATTTTCTCTCTCTCTCTCTCTCTCTTAAAACAAATCCCTTCCCTTTGTTGCTATGTTTAAAGAAAAGAACCAAAAAATAATGTGTATACGATGATTTGGTAACTGTTTTAATGTTAAAATAATAGTTCCAATGTGAGGGGTGAATAGTAATCTTGGTAACAAATAAATATTAGGTGTTTCTTTTTCTTTTTTGATTAATAGTGCATTCCACCGAATTCTATGGCAGTATTATACATGCAAGAAAATATTGGTAGAAATAATAGTTCCAATGTGAGGGGTAAATAGTAATCTTGGTAACGAATAAATTTTTGGATGGCGTTGAGTTTCCAAAGATTTTGATAACAATGTCAATTCAGAGTAAATAAATAGGTGCTGAATGTTGTATTTTGGGGCCTCAAAATGTTAAATTAATCTAATGAATTAATGGGGAGCTTCCCTTTCCCTATGTTATCTTAAGCTATGTAGCACCGAAACTAGCGCATGGACAACGATACTTGGACATGACACTCTGACACGTAATGTTTACGAAAAATGTATAAGTAATGCAATGTTAGGAACACATTTTGAATATTCACCAAGAAATATTTTTAATTTATGTTGCGTATATTATATTTAATATTCAATAATTTAACAAAAAAATAAAGCTAAACTTATAATACCCATTAATTTTGCAAAGAAACATAAGATATCACAAATATTTATATTAAATTCAATAAAATGGTAATAGTAATCCAACGAATCTAATAGTTAGAATTAAAAACGCAACGTAATCTTTAAACCTTTTTTTGAATTTCTACAACGCGCGTTGAAGTGTCAGAGAAATAAATAGGTGCTGAATGTTGTATTTTGGGCCCCAAAATGTTAAATTAATCTAATGAATTAATGGGGAGATTCCCTCTGTTATCTTAAGTGAATTGACATTTCAGATTCTGTTCTTTTATTTATCTTTGGTGAGTGACTCTAGTATCATCTTCTGTTCCTAAATGAATATGATATGTGCTAAATCCAAATTCAAGTTGTGCATACACATACCTGCATGCTTGTGTTGTGTATTTTTGTGGCTACGTACACACCAACCTCATTCGGATAGATTTTCGGTCGATTTATGAATATGTGATTTTTAAAGTATGCCTTTGGTGATTTCACATTGTTCTTATGATTGTGTGCTACTGTTCTGGCATGCATTCTACATGGGCAGGGTGAAAGTGATGCACCTGCTGATTCAGTTGCTGGTACCCTTCAGGTATAGTACCTCTCCCTTTACTAGTTCAGATTTAATCATCTATGAACGTTCAATTTTTGTTTCATAATTTCGACATATTTCATTATGGATTATTGTCATATACTCTTATAATATCCTGTTTGCACCATATCCTGCAGTAGACACATGCAAGAGATGTTGCAGATTTCATCTATCAAAATATTAGGTCACCACCTGTCTTGTTTGGACATTCATTTGGAGGGCTTATTATTCAGTATTATATTTCCAATTTAGGAAGTGACAAACACATAGGTACTTTCTGAGTCTGGCTTACTGATGCAAATACTTGTTGAAAAGTGGTTAAATTAGAGGATTCTGGATTCCAGACTCATACAATTGCTAGGAACAGTGACCATTTTGCCACGCTTCAGCAAATTATTTACCAAACTGCCACGTCAATAGTAAAAATTCCCGGAATGCCACGCGGCATAATTCGCTACACTGTGCAGCAAATTATGTTTGCAAATAATTCGTTACATAGTGTAGCGAAATATGCCATGTCAGGTTGCACAATCAGCAAAAATGACACGTGTCAAGCTGACGGCAATACAAGCATAATTCGCTACACAGTGTAGCAAATTACTACCAGCTTGACACATGTCATTTTTGCTGACTGTGCAGCTTGACATGACATATTTTGTTAAACTGTGTAGCGAATTATTTGCAAACATAATTCGCTGCACATTGTAGCGAATTATGCCGCGTGGCATTCCGGGAATTTTTACTGTTGGCATGACAGTCTGGTAAATAATTTGGTGAAGCGTGGCAAAATGGTCACTCTCCCCAATTGTTAATTGTTTAGAATTATTTACATCGAATGCTTATTTCAGGTTATTTTGAATTTGACATGAAAACACCATAGTGAATGTGGTCAAATACACAGATGATGCCTTTTAAGATTTTACTAATGAGGGATAGTTTTATCTTTGTAAAGAACACTCTTTTTGGCCATGAGTGACTAACTTCATATACGTAGTCGAAGCTTAGGACTTATATTTTGGGATAATATGTCAATGATCCTAAAGGTTCCCAATAAATGCAACTAGTGTAATGTGTACACCTTTCATGATTTTATAGGCCTCTGGTGCATGCTTTAGATGTAATGCCAAGACGCATAAAAAATAGGCTAAATAGATGAATTGGGATTGATAAGGAAAACCCTAATTCTCGAAGAATGATAACTATGTTAGAATATAGGCTAAACTGATGAATTCGGGTTGATAAGGAAAAACCTAGTTCTTGAAGAATGTTAACAATGTTCATAAATTCAATAACTAACAAACGGAGTCTTAAACAATTTTTTATGCAATACTAAATAGCCCTAAAACACAATAAAAACGCAAAATTAAATTGCCATTGAAATTAAAATAAGCCAAAAAAAACCCAAAAATGAGGCATTCACACATGACAAATGCACAATTCTAGACCAATTCTAAGTGCATCAAGTTGTCTTTTATGGTATCAGTTTGTATTTAATTTTTATCCCCCCAAATATATATATATATATATGGGGTAAACATTTCTGCAGCAGCCGTAGAGAATGTTATCTGCAGCTGACACAGAAAAGTGGGCCCATAGCTTTTCAGGAAAAAAACATAAATTACAAATTTTTATGCAATACTAAATAGCCCTAAAACACCTGACTTATTGTATGTGAAATTAAAATGCAAAAAAATCATTTTGCTTATATATATATATATAGGGACATAATCCGTTTACAAACTTTTTGGAATTTTTTTACATATATATATATATATATATATATATATATATATATAGTGTAGTTTGCAAAATTTTTAATTCTCACTGAGAGACTATAATGTAGTTTGTAAGAGTTTGTAAACAAAAAAGTTTATAAATATAACCTGACACCGGTATTGAAGGATTCTGCCTATATATATATATATATATATATATATATATATATATATTCAGTAATCTACTACTCTCTTTTGACAAATTTTTTTGATGCGTGTTGATTCTGTTTGGGCTTGATTCTATAAATAGAACATTTATACCCGAAGCTTAGAGGAGCTGTCTTTGTTTGCTCTGTCCCTCCTTCCGGTAATAGGTAACTAACTAAACTTTCTAGTATGTTATTATTGTTTTTCCTTTTTCCTTTTTAAAGAGAGAGAAAGATAAAGAACCTTTAAATGTGATTGCACTGATTGAGAATTCTTCTTTATTTTCGTTAGTGGGCTAGTGTGGAGATATCTCTTTTCCAAGCCAATTGCTGCCTTCAAGGTATTTGCACTGACTTTTCTGAAGAATTTGACTTTTCTGTATTTATTTGATTATATGCATATATCCACCACCTTGCAGGTTACACGCAGCTTGGCAGCAAAAGCTTTTCAAAGCTCTCTTTCTCTTTGTAAGGAGACATTTTTCTCAGCCACAATGGAGGATCATGTTGTTAAAAGGTTTATCCTGAAATCATTCTCCCATGAGCACTTCCATTGAAATTTGAAAAGGAAAGCTGATGTTTGATGATATATTCATAGGTTGTTGCTAGATTTCATATGGAAGAAAAATGGAAATTGAAACTATCAATTATGGAAATGAACTAAGTCATGTACCAAAACATGGTTAGTTGTAATCAAAGGAAGGAGGAAATTCTTTTAAAAAAATGTGCCTAACAATGAGCCCTGGCAATGCAACACACCGAGCTTCAAAACTACAGAAAATGTGTGATTATTTAGTAGCAAAACAGATTGGTTTTCCGTGACTCTGACTTTATATGGAGTAAATTCAAATAAAGAAGTCAATAGGGAAAGAATGTTTATTACTGGAAGATATTTAGAAACTAAAGTTATAAACCCCATAAACATGAAAATGCTGAACTTCTTGAGCTTGATTTTTGTGTTAAATATCCTTTGGGTAATTTGTCATATATATCACTACCATGTTTTAGTTATTTGCATTGCACCTAAATTTTTTTTTTACTGCATTATTTTGGATTCTTAGTCATTGCATTGCTTGTTGTTAGGAGATACAATATAGAACTAATAATTGTGTTTAAGTGATCTTTTTAGTTTGATTAAGCTCACCCTTCAACTCAAGTCAGGGGTCATTTGCTAAGGTTAACACGTGTTGTGTTTAAATTTAAGTTTGCTGCATATTTACCCAATATTTCCAAAGCTTTTGGTGTTTGGGTATGTGCTTGTTGGTATTAAGATCTAGTCAGCACAAGTTCACTACAAGTTGGAATTTTTATTCAACTCTTCAACCACAATCTTGGTTCCAAAGTTAATCTGGTTTTTTTGTTAACCATGGCTTTGGGGTATATACATTACGATTCATGTGTCAGGTCGCGGGTTCGAATCAGTCTCTCTGCAAAAAGTAGGGGAAAGACTGCCTAGAGTATTCCCTTCCCCAGACACTCACGAAGTGGGTATTTGAACTGGGTCGGCCCTTCGGCCCTTTTAGTATTTACATCGATTCATGATTAACAAATTGTGTGATTTTTTTCCCTTTATATTTTTAGCAGAATTTGAGACATATGGGGCCAAATATGGAAGGTTTTGGTGTCATGGAATGGTGTTGTCATTTGTCAATAACATTGACCATGATATCTTCTTATGATTAATTTTCTTGGTTTTCAAGCTTATTCAAAACCTTTGGCATGTTTTCATATTTCAGATATCAAGAGCTAATGAAAGAAAGTTCCAGGATGCCATTGTTTGATTTAAGAAAGCTGAATGCATCACTTCCAGTTCCTTCAGTGCCAAACTGCTCTCTTGAAATTCTTGTTTTGGGTGCAAGCGATGACTTCATTGTGGTAAGCTGTGTGTCTAAAAAATGGTCAAGTAACTAAGAGTTTTTTTCTCCAATGATATTGTCTAATACATTGAATTATTATTGCCCAGTTATCTTCTCTACCAATGTTATTGCAGCATTGATTTGAATTTCGTTAGTATACACTATTTTCAATTAGGCAATTTCCTCCCTTTATTGGTTACAGGATGCAGAGGGACTTAAGGAAACAGCAAAGTTTTATGGTGTGTCACCAGTATGTGTTGAAGCAGTTGCTCATGATATGATGTTGGACATTTCGTGGGAGAAAGGTGCAAAAGTTATTCTTTCATGGCTAAATGGTTTAGAAAAGTAAGAAGCAGGAAATAGCAGGAGAACTCTTTTTGGTTCATTTTCTCATTTTGGTAGAGAGTACATGCTTTTCTGTCTGGCTTCAAATCATTACTAATAATGTAGAAGATGCTCCAAGCTTCAAGTTGAGGCAATAGAGGAAGGTCCAAGCAAGAATGTGATTTAGCTGTGTTATACAGTGATCCAAGTTTCATCATTCATTAAAATATTTGCACCTAACCCCAAGGGTAGCTCAGTTGAGCTCTCAAGGGATTGCTAGGTGCATGGATCAAACACTGCATCAAACAGTTTCTTGGAAAATCTTTGGGGGCCATAAGATAAGCCAAAAACCTTCGGTTGGGGGATTAGTCTCGTCGTTTCTCCGGTTGCGAAGCTTAGTGCACCCACCCTCACAATGAGGGGCTAGCCCAAATGGGCCGTACCCCAAGGGCATGGTGCCCGGAGAAGGTTGAATGGGAATACCTCCTGGCAATGTACCAAAAAAATAAAAAAAATAAAAAATAAAATTGCACCTTTATGTGTACATTTGAGATCAAGCATGAAATCTCACAAAATCGTTTTGAACTAGAAATGTGAATAAAATAAGGGTGTCGTTTTAGGGCGGAAATTATGGTGTTTTTGTAATTTTAATTTATTTCAGGATTATAATAGTCTTTATATTTTTAATTTTTTAAGATTTCAATACCAAAATGATGTCATTTTAGGAACAAATGCAGATAACTTATCTGCATTAACTGCAGAAACTTTTTCCTCATAAACAAAGGATTGATAGACAGATGAAAGTTTCCTTGTTTTCTTGAGATGGTTTAGGTCGAAAAACTTTTAATAGGGTCAACTCAAAAAACCTAGTGATGATCTTGAAACTAAAAACAAGTTGGAGATACAATAGTATACATTAGTAAATTTGGTGATATTATCAAGGAGGTTTGCACCTTGTAATATGAAAAAATAAAAATAAAAATTGCATTTGCAGCTTTCTAATCACCAGTTGAGTATATTTAAAATGTAAATGATTTAATTGTACAAAAAGAAGAATTTAAATCGGTTAAAACCTTGATTATTATAAGGGGAATGATATCGTACACTCACCTTAGTTTAGCATACTCGCGCACACTATGCCCAGTGGATGGTTGCATAGGTTGGTAGGACAATTCAAGAAATGAATTCATATCATTTAATACTTTTTAATTTATTAGTAGATATAAATTTAATCAATTATCTATTAGAGTTCCATTTAAAGCTGCAATTCTCTCTCTCTTTTAAAAGTTTTTCTCTCTCTCTCTTTTTTTTTTTTTAAAAGTCATCTTATCATTCTCTACTTTTAGTCAAGCAAAGCAACCCTCTAAATTAAAATATTGTTTTATTTTATAATTTTAAATAAAATCAATTATTTACTTCTAGTTGGCAGTAAATTTCATTTATTTTCTGGTAAAATAAAAATAATAATGATATTTTTAAAAATAACTAAAAAAAGTAATTATAGTTTTGTTTTATTTAATTTTATTATTAAAAGATTAAATAGTAATAATAATAATAATAGTAATAATAATAATAATCATAGAAAAATAAGAATAAAAAATACATTGGAAAATTTCTCGTACATATATATATATATGTTTTTATTTTACTAGTAAAACTACCATGATTAGTTAATCCTTAATTTAAACGTATACAAATAAATATGATATTGATAAAATTGTAAACATTTCACATTATTCACTTGTAATTGTCTTAAAAGCTCATTACTTTTTATTGTATAGTTATAATTTACTTCAAAGATTATCGATTCTTTTTATCTTAAAAATAAAAAATGCATATTGACAAGAATGTTAGTATTATCAATTGTAACATTATATAAGATATAAGACACTTCGATAATTTTAGAGGAGGACAATAAAATAATTCAATTTTTTTTTTAATAAATCATTCCTTCCATATGAGTAGCTGGAAAAAAAAAAAACTCCATAAAAGGGGAAGATATTGAAACAATTTTTTTTTTACTATCAATGTTACTACCAATCAATTTTACCATTAGATTAACGATTGTGTTGATCAACAGTTATATTTATTTTCATCACATAATCCAACAGTTATATTTATTTCCATATAAAGATGAAAATAAATATAAACGTTGCATCAAACATAATTGATTTAACATGAAATTGATTGGCAGTAACTAACCCTAATTAGTTGTCACAATATCTGCGTATAAACATTGGGGGTAAACTACACTATAAAATATTTGTGCTTGCTGAAGCAGAGAACACAGACATAAGCATAGAGCTACACATTGTGTTCGTGTTCACCATTTGTTACGTTTTCTTTCAGCAATTCCCAAACTTGGAGCTTTTTGGGTATTTGCTTCTAATCGCCAAATTGCATGTCACACTCTCAGTAATACTTGTTATATTATAGGTTCCATTCCACCCATTAGAAAATTTGTGTATCAATGTGGAATGTGATTCTAAAGCTACTCCTTTCTCCCATTTTTATGTTAACCCTTTATATGCGATGTGTGTTTTTCATTCCATAATCGTGTCACCATTACCTTCAAATTTTTTTTGACTTGAAGTTGTTGTGCTTTGATTCTTATTTATTGAAACAGAGGTGTAACACATTTTCATTCTTGTGGTCTTAGAACATTGTCAATTCAGTATGTTTTTCCTTGCTCATACGTTTGATCCTCTCCTCTTCGAAGGTTTTATTAAATAATTTCATGTCTGATGCTAAGAACCTGTTTACGTCTTTTAATTTTTAATTTTGAGCATTCAGCATTAGTAAAAATTCTGAGAATTTGAGATAGATGGTTTCTTATTTGCCCTTCTAATCTAGCTTTAACCAGCCCAATGAGTATTGTTGGATTACATTTATTATCATTTTTGTAAAAATATTCATTGTGATTGTTGTTTTTTCCTTGGATTGTAATTTTGAACGAATTCAAACTCGTAGTTTTGACTTTTAATCATACATGTTACTTACCATGATAAAATTGGGATGGTCGCTGTTATGTCATGAAACAGATCGATCAAAATGTACACTTCAAGGAAGAAGATCAACAAGGATAAGGATGCCGAACCCACTGAATTTGAGGAGTCAGTTACACAGGTTTTTGTTGTCTCTATTTGATTGTTGGGGACAAAAATATTCTAAACTACCAAAATAATACTACTAACTCTAAGTTTTACCCATTATCACCATTAGATCAAAGAGAGAGAATGTTAAAAAGTTTTTGAAAAAAGAGAAAATGTTAATCTAATGGTGATTAGATAGGTAGTAAGTTGGTAGTGGAAAATTTTAGTAGTTAGAATATCCTTCCTCTTAAGAGATAGTATAGTTTGTAATAGTTCGTAAACAAATAAGTTTGTATATATAACTTTCCCCTTTAAAAAATAATGCAAAATCTCCAACTCAAATCAGTCCAACCATTATTAGTCTTAGTCATAATAGTTAATTGCGCAGCAACGTATTGTGGCCAAATCACGATAATATTGCTGTCATGAGGCATAATGTCAATTTTTTCCTAAATTTAAATGTGTAACAGAAAATTGGCGGCCATTGTAATCGCATTTGCGGCCAAATCACGACAATATTGCTCTCATAAGACAAAATATCAATTTTCTCTTAAATTTAAATATGTAACAAAAAATTCTTAAGGATTTTTTAATCTATCTGCATCTCTATGTCACTTCTGCCATCTCTGCCTTTAACAAATATTTTTTTTGTAATTATTTTTATCATATATCTATTCTGCTATTTCCACAACCTCAACACGTTATAACACAATAACATTTTTTTGGAGTTGATCACACATGCTGCAATCCAAATGTCCACAACCTCAACACGTTATAACACAATAACATTTTTTTTTGGAGTTGATCACGACATGCTACAATCCGAATTTGGTAACTTTGATGTTAGTGTCTTATTTTTACATTTTGTTTTTAGCGCTTGTGTGAGACTGAGCCTGAGGTTTGGTAGAGTTCACTCTTTTTTTAAAACATGACAAGCTTGGTATTAGTTGAAGTAGGAAACACTACTCAAAAAGCCATACGCTGCAATTAGTTTCTGCAGAGACTTACATTTGCTTGTTAATTATTTCTAAACTCTTCACTCGAGTCTTCTAGCTGGATGACTTCCTATTCTAGTTCACAACACTGGTTCAAGAAGACAATACAATGTTTCCATTTCTTTTGCACAAAGTTGCATTTAATAATTTTTTCCGTTATTTTAAAAGATTATATGGTAGGCAATGATATAACTCTAGTTCAGTCTTAATCAACCTTCAAGTTTAATGTTTATCTATAATTTTTGAGTCACATCAATGAAATTCAACGTAAACAAACATAAAAAATATTTGTAGTTACTTCATTTATTGATATAAATTAATAAATAGGAATACATCTTAAAGGGCATTTAACTTGAATTATTATGAACAATAAACGAATTGCAACCGACCTCTCTATAATTAACTTTTCTCAGACTCGATATGCTATGTGATCTTATTACTCTTGCATCTACACTAAACATGCAACACAGAATTGCATTACTTTACTCTAAAAAGCATATGAAAATAAATAAAAAAATTAGGAAACTTGAAAAAATCTGCTATTAACCCCTGATCTGTACATATGCAACTCAGATGCACTAGTAACACTAATCTCAGTATAAGCCGCTGCAAAAAGAACATCACCTTCAGTGATTGCAAGTCCTTTGGATGATGTTCCTGCATTTATCTTTCCTTTCCCAACTGTGACCAAAAAGATGGAAGGACCTGGGATTGCTGGGAACACCACTTTTTCCCCTTGAGGAAGAATACAGCGATCAATCTCAAATTCCTCGAATGGTGGGATATATCTATTTACATACGGATTTAGAGGAACTCCTCGCAAAATCTCAGGGGAACCCTGTAAAAATTAGATAGAGAAAAAATGGCATCAAATACCGAGTCTCATATATACGGAACAGTGACCAAAGTGCCACCGTTGGCAAAAAAAATTACCATACTGCCACGCCAACAGTAAATTTTGCGAAAAATGCCACGTGGCATATTTCGCTATGCTGTGTAGCGAAATATGTGTGCAAATAATTCGTTACACACTATGTAGCGAAAATAGTTCGAATTTCTCCAATTTATGACAAATATGAGCCACGTGCATTTGTGTAGCAAAATTTACGTGTTTTGGCAAAATTTAGCAGTCTGGTAATTTTTTTTGTCAAAAGTGGCAAAATGGTCATTGTTCCCATATATACATGCTATCTATTGAGTTACCATTTCAATAACTATATCTTCCCTCAAGAAGTTGAGAATAATGATAAATGTGGGTTCAGTCTTCAACTATATATGCAAATGCTTAATTGAGTCAATATTGCACAAACTAAGTGCCAACCAAGCAATCGATGTGGTATTATGATATCCATCGATGCAAAAAATAGAAGAGAAGGCAGCCATACGGATTAATCCATAGCCAAGATGAAATTCAAAGAGAGAAAATTGAAACATATGCCTAAGCTTAGTGACCAGGTATAAGGCTGAAATACAAGGTTTAACAAGTCATTGTTGACATCAAATAATAACCATAAGAAAAAGTAAATGTCTATAAGTAAACTGAATATCTGACTGAAAAGCTGCATTAACAACCTTGGTATATCATTTACCTG
Organism: Gastrolobium villosum; assembly: GCA_032173675.1. Lineage (NCBI taxonomy): Eukaryota > Viridiplantae > Streptophyta > Magnoliopsida > Fabales > Fabaceae > Gastrolobium > Gastrolobium villosum. Next base: position 94,836 of record JAVKPL010002358.1, read on the forward strand.
TTTGTATGTGAGCATGGAACAAAGAGTCTCAACATCTCTGTGTTTGGGAGTTAGGCCAGCTCGCACAACATTGTCAGAAGTTGCCATGCATTCAACGCACTCACCAGATAAATATGCATGTGGTTCATTTGCCCCAAGAAACAAAGCTTCACCTGGAGTGAGTTTTACATGGTTAAGAAAAAAGGCTGCTATGACGCCAACATCAACCGGGTATTGCTTTTCCAAACGCAGCACAAGCTGTTCCTTTTCTGTCAACTGCCTCACCTGTTGCAAAATGATAATATTAAATAAGCAACTAAGCTAAAATCTTAAAACCAAATAGAGCAAGAAATCAACTAACCTCACTTTCCTTATGCAGACGACTTTTCAGTCTGTTAACTGCATCAGTTACTCTCTCTTTACTAGCTGACATGAGGTGGGTGAACACTGCTTGCAAAACATGTTTAACCTTCTCTTCACCATCCTGATCACTAGTTTGTAAGACTAGGTCTGCATTTGCAGCACCAAGCAGTTCCACAACCTCAGGAACAGTATGAAGCACAGCCTTAAGCTCCTAAATAGAAACACGGCATATTTCTCATTTGCTCGAAGTGAATAACATCACAAAGATGGATCAAAATAAACCAGTAAGAAATGTCTGTACATAATGCAATTGACAAAATGCAAATTTAAATTTACACCTTCGAGAATTACAGAAATAAAGAGGGCAGGGCCTTGTTTCTTTGTGACCAATAATGGGGATTGGTTTTAGAGAATTACAGCAAAAACCATGGCAGCACCATTATATGAACTCATGAGTTAATCGAATGGGTTCCCTTAATCCACATATCCAAGCTGCTCACTATTACACCAATAAGTAAGTGGACATCATGTAGAACCAACAGAAAGTAACAACAAACATCAAAATCCCCCCAAAGCCAAACCCAATCTCATGGATATACAATAACCAACACTTCCATGTTTTTTTTAACTCTGTTATCATTTGATTTTTTTCACATGATGCTCTTAATTAATTGTTTGGTCGGCGATCACGGGTTGCATTGCATCGAAAGGAGCCTGTGAACAAGGGGATATGTGATTGACGCATTAATAAAAGTAAAGCGAACAGAAAGATGTTCATTCAGTCACATCATTGGGGAATTATACCTAACAGGTGGGCTGTTCTTTTCCAATCATTTGAAGTACATGAATACTGAATATTTTTAATTTTTTTTTTAAAAGTGACTTTTAACGTGACGAATTATCAATGAATTCATAAAAAAAATTCTAATTTACTTACCATCAATAACAACACTGCAGATAGAAAATTCGAGACAACCCTACCCAATTTTTGCCTTAAAATAAGGCTCAAATTCACAGCATCAAGTTTAAATTGGAAAGACAGCACAAACAGTTCTCTGAACATAAACAAGTAATAGTTATAGACAAAGTCAAAGAAAACCAAACCAGTTATTCTTACAACACTCATATACACTTAAAGAACTAACAAAAAAAAATCTATCAAGCACTGAATTTTTTTTTTTTCAACATATCCGATACGCTATACGTGTATGGGAAACGTATTATATCATTGTTAAAGAATATAAAATAAATCATTAAAAAGGCCCTCATCCAAAACTTTAAGATTTTGGGTTGAAATGGTTCTTTAAATGATAAGTGACCATGAGGTCACGAGTTCGATCCTCATTGCGCCACTTTCAGGTGAAATTAAAAAAGCACAAAATGGGCTTATGCCATATTCCACGCTTCAAGCCCAAAGGGATCTTGGGTGAGGAGGAATCTTGGGTGAGGAAGTAAGTTAGAGAATATAATATAAATCATTAAAAAAACCCTCACCTACCACTTAAAGTTTACTTTAGGTTTTGTGTTCTAAAGAACCACCTCAACCCAAACCCAAAACCTTAAGAGTAGGTAAGGGGCCTTTAATTATTTATGTTATATTCTCTAACAATCGTATCAAGAACGTATCAAAAATGCCGTTTCGGAGTTGGTACTTCATAGACAAAAATCCACAGCATCCAGTACCTTTAGAGTGATAAATCCACAAAGAGCCTCAAAATCTGTCATTGCCAATGCCATCTCGGGTTTGTGATTCCCATCCTTATACACATTAGGATGCAATTTATGCAGAGTCCTAGCCAACTCCTTATCAGGGTGAGCCTGAATAGACAAGGCCTTCGCCACAGACAGCACCTAATGCCCAAAAAACAAAAAAACACATAATTCACACTCAAAATTCAATCTTGTGCAAACATTGAGATACCCATTTGCACACACAAAAAAGGATGACATAAAATACCTTAAACAAGAAAGGGAGATCAGAACCCCATTTTTGAAGAACCTTGTCGCCAAGAACATCAGGGTTCTGAGAAATCCAATCCTTAAGGGTGACCCTTTGGGAACCATTGGAGGCAAGAAACGATGGCCCTGAATCATGGGTACCCATCCAAAGCTCCGCATAAGGCTCCTCTGGATCGAATTGGGACCCAGAATTGAGCGCGAAGAGCCTTGCAGCCTCCGAAACTCGACCAGGTAGACCCCAATCGTAGTTCTTCACAGAACAATGAAGCTTCTGAAGCTGCTTCGCATCCTCCATGGTTATTACGACAATTGAAAAAGAGAGAGAGAGAGAGAGAGAGAGAGAGAGAGAGAGAGAGTGATTGTTGTGAAGGAAGAAGGTTAGAGAATCAATGGAAAGGAAGAGAATGCGAATTGAGATATCGAGTCATTGCTTTTGTGAGTCGTATTTGAAGCGTCGCGAAGAGAGGGAAAGTTTGTGGGTTAGAGAGAGAGAGAGAGAAACCGACGTGGGTTAGAGAGAGAAAGCTGCCGCAAGAGAAGGTTTTTAGTGTCTTTTTGTGTTGCCGTCGCTTTCTTCTTCTTCTTCTTGTCAGTTACAATTGGGATCTTATCTTCAATTCGTTACCTTTTTTTCTTTCTTGCTTTCTTTCTTTGCAAGATTTGTCTAAGAGCACGAAATTTCATGCACGAGCTCAAAATGATTAATCTAATCAAGACAATTTATGAACCTTCTTATCATTTTTTTTTGTCATAAATTTTTGTTCTGATTATTGTTTGATTTGCGATGTTGACTTGATCCTTTCCGAAATATGAATATTCTTGTTGACATTATTTCATGAATAAAGGGCAAAGGAATTTTGCAGATATAATTATAAGATATTTTTGGTGAGGACAAAATGATTTCATTTTGAGGTAGAAGTTAAGATATTTTATAATTTTAATCTATTGCAGAGTTATATTAATTTTTTTTTATAAACATATTAATTTTTATTATTATAATAAATTATTTCATTTTGGCTTTGTTTATTTTTCCCGTGAATTTTTTTTTAACTACTAAATTTTTCTATTATTAACTTACTACCTATTTAATCACCTTTAAATCAAAGAGAGAATGTTAAAAAAAATTTGAAAAAAGAGAAAATGTTGATGTCATTAAAATGAGTTATCAATAAATTAATGCTTTATTTACCATTTTCTTTACTAGTTTTAATAATGTCATTAAAATGAGTTATCTGATTTAGACGCATATTAAGTTTTGATTAATTTAACTAAGATAAAAAATTAAATAGAACTTAAGCATAAATTTGATAATCATATAGCCTGGTCTCTGTAATATTTGGTTACAATTTTTTTTGTTTTTCTCAAAATACAAATGTTATTCACAATATAAAAATTATAAAATGATATTGATACATTTATGTTAAAAATATTTATACATATAATGTTGATGCATTCGGATGGGTTGTTCCAATATATGATGCACGGACACAGAACACGATACGTCGACACGTTAATTCTAAAAAATGATATATTTTGACACGTTTTAATATTAAATAATATTTTTAATATATATAATATAATTTATATTTAATAGGTATAACAGTTCATAATAAGTCATATAATCAATCAAATATTCAAATTTTATAACATAAATATAAACAAAAATAAATTTTCGTACCTGGTTAATTTTTCATGTCCAATTTCATAATAACAAAAAAAATTGATTTATAAATGTTTTTTTTATTTTTAGTTAATAAAATAAAATTAAGACTAAAAAAAATTTGTTCGAGCATTGATCACGTGTCGGAAAAAATTGACTGCGTGTCAGAAAAACATGTCGAAAAATTAACCACGTGTCCCAAATTTTGACCGCATGTCACGCGTGTCGGAGCATGACACACACATTTCACAAAATATAAGGAGTCGGTGTTTCAGACGTTCCAATATACTTGTATTTATGTATCTATGTTAAAATAGAAATATATCCCTTCGAATGATTTTTTTTTTTTTTTTAATATCACAAAGATTTAGAGAGAAGTTTACCAACAAATCTTTATTTTTATGTTTGTACTTTTTTTTTAATATATATGTAGTTTTGTCGTGTAAAAAGTTTACACAAAAAATTACTTGTATTTCAAATAAATAGACAAATAGTTCATTAAATTCACTTATTTATTCTTGGATTAATAACTCAAACATTTTGAATTTAATTTTTATATTTTACTATATCACGAATTAATCTTCCCAGGGAAATCTCTCTAGTGCTACGAATGCACCATAAATTTGATGCATCTTCCACTTATACTATGACACCTATTTTATTTTAGTTAAATTAATAATAAATAATGTATTTTAAAAGTAGGAGAGAGTGATTAAATACAAAATAAAACATGTGTTAAATATGAATGAAAGATACAACAAATTTTCCATGCATCCATAATGCCAAAAATATTATGCTTGAAAAGATTTCGTCGGATAAAGAAAGAAATGCAATTGCTTTTTCTATGAGGAAGCAAACAAATGCTTTTATTTATGGGAAAACATCTATTTTTTTAAATGATATAAATTTATATCATTTTAAATCTTAACCGTTGATTTCCATCAATTAATGGTTATAATTTATTGGATCAAACTTAATGGGTCAAATTTATTATTAATTAATTAATATTTTAATCTAATAAATTATAACCGTCGATGGACGAAAATTAAAGATTAAGATCTAAAATGATATAAGTTTATATCCATAAATATTATTCCTTTTATTTATTTAATTATTTTCATGGCGATGAAAGCAAACACGAGAAAGCACCACAGGGCCAGCCACGTTTGATGACGACGGCACGTGAATTAGGAAGCAAAATGACAAAAGAACCCTCAACAGCCAAAAAAGGTAACGCAGAGACGACGTCGTTTGGATGCAGCCAAATCTGGGTCGGTGCGGCGTGTAAGACAAGAGAAATAATACGTGTAATGTTACGTAATATAAATAACTGACACCATCAAGTGGGGCCCACAAACCGATCATACTTAAGTCTTTTCTCTCTCGTGTGATTTCGCCGACACGTGCAGGCCAGAAAAATTCTTCATAAACTTGTATATTCTAAAGTTAGTTATATGAAACAATAAACTAATTAAAATAAAAAATTACACGAATGCAATTTTAAATGTCTAACAGTAACATGCAGATATACATATTTTTCTCCAACCTCGATTTGAGGAACCTGGGTTAGTGTCAAGTAAAAACCATATTGTATTGTACCAAAAAAAAAAAAATCATATTGTAAGTGGGGGAAATATTTATTATGTTTTGGGACCACTTAATGATTTTGTGCTCTCTCTCACAATACTCATTTTTTCTTTCTATTTTTACCCATACTATTTTTCTACTTTTTCAATTTTACCCTCTCATTTATACTAGGGGACCATCTAAAGAATAGTGGTCCCAGACCATAATAAATTATCTCGTGGGACTCTTCATGTACTTTTTTTTTTTTGGTAACCTACTTCATGTACCTTTATTATTAAGGAAGATTATATTTACAATTTTTTTTTTTCTTTTTTACAATTTCTTACCACATATCTTAATACCGTTAATTTCCGTCAAATAACGATTATTATTTATTGTGAATTAATAATTAATTAATGAGTTTAATTTTCAAAAATCATAAGACGGAAATTAATGATTTTAAGATATGGTTTTAAGAGGTTGTAAAAAAAAAGTCATAAGTATAACCTTCCTCTTATTATTATTATTATTATTAATAATAACAAAAATTGGTTTTTAGTATTTTTTCGGAGGGGTTATACTTACTATCTACTTTTCTTACTACCAAATTTTAACCGTTGATTTTCGTCAATTTAACGGTTGTACTCTATGGGATAATAATTATAATTAATTATTAATTTACAATAAATTATAGCCGTTAGATTGGTGGAAATTAATGGTTAAGATTTGGTAGTAAGAAGTAGTAAGAAAAGTAAGTAATAAGTATAATTTTTCCTTTTTTTAGGATTTATTAATTATAATAGAAATTAACGATAAATAAATATTAAATAATTAATCAAAAACTATGATACAATGTCATAACAACTTTCCTAGTTGACTTCACAAATAGACACTTTACCACCCTAACCACACAACCACTGTGTTTTTCGTATTAAAATTGGGGGAAAAACAAAAGTCATTTTGTCATCTTAATTCATTAGTGGTTTCTTTATGAGGATAATCTTAGCCCCGGAAAGTGAAAAGTTACGAAAAAAGTGGTTCTTATATATATAATAACAATGTTCTTCAATCAATCAATCTTTATTTTAGCTACTTCTATTCACTATGGTATTTATAGTTGATTTTCAGATAAACTGTTATATAAGTAATGAAGAAATTATAAATTATTCACTTGCCATTAAACCCTTTGTTTAGACTGTGCTCCTTTGGAATATATGTATGTGTGTTGCAAACACACAATATACATTCCTAGTTGCAACTTGATTGTCCATTTTCTCTGTTGTTTACCGCCAACCACTCAAATCTCCTTATATAAAGTAAAGTCCAAAATGTTATTTATATAAGGGATTGTAATTTCTTATATTACATGAAAAATACAAGTCATATTACGGAGAAAGAAAGGGGTGGGCCCACGTTAAAAAAAAATAAAAAATAAAAAATAAAAAAATAATTGACATAGATATTGAACTGAGTGTAATAGGATAGATAATTTCTGATTCAATATGAGAAATATTTTTCTCTTTATATACTAGAATTAACTTGATCCAAAATATTTTAATCTTTTCTCTTAACAATCATAAAGTATATTGTCCAAAATTTAAATTCAAACAAGTTATCATTTACATATGGACTATTTTGTCGAGCGCGAGTCAAATTAGTGATAAATTAAGAATTTTATATTTTGATCGATTTTTGTATTGATATTTGTGTGTTATATTATAAAGCATTCCTTAATTTTAATTTCTTATTTCTAAACTTTTTTTAAATTAATTATGTGTCCAAATTTATATAATTTATCTATGGGTTCGGCATATTTATTGTCATTGCAGATGGGAAATTTTACAACAAGAGCATTTACATTAAGATTTATCAGCGCAGATCCTAACATTTAAAATAAAATAAAATTCCAAAATCTTTCATCTGCAAGGAGAAGAATAAATGCCTTTATTTATCTATTTATCAAGTTGATCTTGCCTCTACCTGGCCACTGATCAAATCGTTAATAATTTCTCCATATATATTTTAATTTTAATTTTAATTTCTCCATTAGTTAATTGATTAAATAATTAATTAATTCGATTCTTTCCAACATTATTTTCTTCTATGTAGCACCGATACTGACACGGGACCATTCCGACAGTTAATTCTAAAAAATATTTAATTGATTAAATAATATTTTTAATTTATGTAGTGTATATTATATTTAATATTCAATAATTTAACAAAAAAATGAATCTAAATTTATAAAATTCATAAATTTTGCAAAGAAACATAAGAAATATCTTAAATATTTATATTAAACTCAATAAAATAGTAATCGTAATTCAACGAATCTAATATTTTGACGCAACCTTTAAAACTTTATTTTTGAAGTGTTTTCGTAGATTTTCTAATTTTAAACTTTAGATCTCTAATTAATAAAAATTACAAGTTTCAATTACAATTACAAATTTGAATATTTTAAACTTTAGATCTCTAATTAATAAAAATTACAAGTTTCAATTACAATTACAAGTTTCAAATTTAAGTCATAAAAATTAATGACCTTGGTCCTTAAATGAATTAAGAAACTGTAAACAAAACTGAAGTCATAAAAATTTGAATATTTTAAACTTTAGATCTCTAATTAATAAAAATTACAAGTTTCAATTACAATTACAAGTTTCAAATTTAAGTCATAAAAATTAATGACATTGGTCCTTAAATGAATTAAGAAACTGTAAACAAAACTGAAGCATTGGGGAACAGATATCAATTTAGGGTTTTTCTTTACCGTAAACCTTTTGAGATTGACACAATCTTCCGCAACTACCGGTGAGTTCAATCGAAGCTCTGCTTCTTCTATCAATTATTTTTCGGGGTTTTCTTCTTCTCACTGTTTATGTTGTGCATCTGTAACATTTTCAAGTTCAACTAAGAACTTTCTTGTCTTACGTTTTGTGGTTATTTGTTTTGTTTGTAAATGATTATTGCAATTTCCCTTCAGCTCTTTCTGTTTTCGGCCCAAATTTTTTATTATTTTTTATTTTTTAAATTCCAGAGGCTATTATGTGGAATATGCAAATGCCCACTTGTAGAGACAGTGCAATTTTGTTTTTTTAGAATGGTGTTTCATGTGTGTCTGGCACTTGCACTCGACCAATGAACATTGGTTGTTGGGTAACTGTGTTGGTAGAGGATACATGCAGCATTTCTATCTTTGCATGTGTGTGTGTGTTGTTTTGGTTGTCACTTGGATTGAGACTTTTGCACTCTTGGTTTGAAACACAGGGATAGAAATAAGGGGTGGCATAGAAACAGTAGAAATGAAGGCAAACTGAATGAGCACAAAATGACTAGGTTGTCTTTCAGGCCACGGCCACTTGATATTCACAAGAAACTTCCCATTGTCAAGTCCATCAAGGACTTTGAAGATGATGAAACGCCTACTTCTACCCGTAATTCCCAATTGCTACGTATTTTTCCTGAGGTTGATAATGAGGTATGCGCCCTCTACGTTGAAGGGGTTTTCCTTTCTTGCTTCCTGGTGATGTTTTGTTGCAGCTGTTTCTGGTTTACTTTTTGTGCATGCCACTATTTTGGATTGCTTTAAGTCTACAAGTTTTCGAATTACCTATAACTGTGTTCTAAGCTATATGCTGGATTGTAGTTAGCATGACGAGCTTCACTGTTGTACTCTTTTTGCAAAATAGGCAAAAATGTTGACCATGTTAACCTGTTCAATCTGTTATTTAAGAATTATTAGGACCTGATTACCTCAATAGCATCTATGATCAATTAGCAATAAATATTGTACAGAAGTTATTGTAGTTGAAATTTCATATATTCAAAAGCTTGTCATAATTACCCTGTTCCCCAGTTCCCCTATCAAAAGCTGATAGTAAGTGTCACGAACAACTATTCCAAAAGCTTGAGATGTTAGGTGAAGGCACATTACTAGTTTTATATTATATTTCTAATACATCCCCTCACGGATGAGTCCTGTGGTTTTGAATTATGGACAATAAACAAATTCACCTACATTGTGCTGAGACCCAACTCTTTATTAAGAGAATGGGGATGACCAATATCACAATGTAGACCATTTGGTCATAGAGATCCCAAAAGTATAAGTTGTTAGGTGAAGACACATTAATGATTTTATGTTACATCCTAATAGTAGGAAAGAAACAAGCTAATATCTATTTCTTATACAAATAGTGTCACTATTTGCATGCTTCTTATATGGCTATAGTTTTTAAAATTCATGATATGCGATGCTTTATAGAGGGAAAGCTTGAAGGAGTGGTAAAGCTGCTCCTTTATGATTGAAAAGTCACGGGTTCAAATCTGGAAAATATGCAAGGGTGAGACTGCGTACAAGGATTGTTCTCACTCCGACCCTCACTATTTAGGGTTTAATGGGGAGTGGTTTTCTATGATATGCTACACTTTAATTAAATAGTGAAGCTTCCCAAGACTGGATATTTTATCAGTTATTTCTATTTATTTTTCTTAGGTACTTCCAGTTCCTAGCAATCCCAATAAGAAATTGGCTTCTGAAATACCCACACCTCAGTTTGTTGTTGTGGATACATACGAAAGGGATTACTCTTGCACTTTCTCTCAACCAAATTCTTACTTGCGGGCTAGAGGAGGTGCTGCCAGTGCCACAAAATAGAATTTTCAGTTAGAATACATTTGGAAGGTTCTTTTGAAAACTCCAACACTACTGAAAATGCTTTCAATTATTGCAGCTCGGGCTGAGATTGGAGAGTTTGTGGAGTATGACTTGGACGACGAAGATGAAGATTGGCTTTTAGAGTTTAACGAAGAAAGGAGGATTCTGACACCTGAGATGTAACTTTTTAGACTGAGTTCTGGTTATATTGATTTCAGTTAATTAATTAATTTTTGGTTGGTAGAGTATGGTTTCTTTTTACTAGCTTTCATCTATCATTCTGTTTTGCTTTTATTTATTTTGTGATTTTGTCTTTCCAGCAATGTATCGCAGATTGCTTGAAGTCAATTTGGTACTATTGATCATGGCTTAATTGAATTATTTAACTATCATTTCTGTCACACTGAATCAACTTTTATGGTCTAGAAATTAATAAGGATATTTGAATTTTGAACTGGAATTGCATTATTGTGAAGAAAACCAAGATAGTATGGATCCTGCTCTTGCAAAATGGTTGTTTTAGCCATTCAACGAAGTGTCTTTATTAGTTTCTAAACTACTGAGGTGTATGATTGGTTGCTGCTGAGGGGTGGTTGATAACAGTGACAATTGAACTTCATTGATGTATGATCATTTTTTAAAAGAAATTCTGATACTGTTTAAATCATGCCAGAACTGTTATCATATTGCACTTTTTCGAGCTTCTGTTATTCTGTACCCCATGCTCATTTTTTTCACAAATCCTGGCTCAGGCGTTCATAATGAAAGCTTTGATGAAGCCCAAATGTGTTCGTTCATTTATTAAAATCTTCTGACAAAAGAAACAATTGATTAAAATCTGAGTCATAATTGATTAATTTTTTGATTTTTCCAAATTTTTTTGAACAACCCTTGATAAAAAATAGCTATAAATTTTTAAAGGATCATGTCTCCACCATTTAAAAGTACAAATAAAATTTTCTTTGTAATAAGTAGTTGAAATTGAAGCTATAAGTTGATAATCATGAGGTAAAAGGAAATTGTTTATTGAACCCACCCTAGGTTTTCATTTGAAATGTGCTTGCTTATATTTTCTTCAAAAGCAGTCAAGTCTTATCTCCCTAGATGGGGTTGGTTAAATGGGTAAATTGACACCGTTAGGCTTTATCTAAAACCAAATTTTCAATAAAACCTTTTAGTATAAGGTCTGTTCTAATGGTTTTCTCCTAAAGTTTTCTTATATCTTAATCTACCCTATCATCCATTTGATCTACGTTTCTCACTGGAGCCTCTACTTTTCCATATAAAAGAAGGATTATCTTTATTTACTTTATCATTGGAAAAGTTCTAATTGTTAATCTGGTGAAGAGTCCTATGATTTTGTTGCATCTGAAGGATGTTAGATTTTCTTTAGGTCCATGTTACAACTTACAAGTGCCGGAAGCTTGCCCCAATTCAGGTGCTTGAGATTGGTTGTGATAGAATTCAAGAGCTGGAAGAAAATGATAGAAAGTGAGGAGAGACAATTAGAGAGAAAAGATAAAGTCTATAATTCTGAATCTTTGATTATTATTCTAAGCTATCCCCATAGAGATCTGTACAATTATATAGTTAGAGGTGTGACTCTAACTGAGTAACCAGCTGACAGTTGTCAGTTATAACAGAACCACAATACAACAGAATCAGTTATAACAGAAGTGCAGCACAATAAAATTTACAAGGGCATATTAACATAAGATCTAACTACTCTAACAGGTTGAAGTGCTAAAATGCTGATTAATTAAACCACAACCAGGTTTTTTCAAATGTCTTTAAAGATTCAGAATGCTACCTGCTATCGGAGCTGCCCCTTCTTAAAACCGATTTGTGCATTTTCTGAAGGGTATAATATAGGTAATAAGATATGTTTGATCTGTATTTTCTGAAAGAAAGGAGATATTTGTTGTTGAGAAAATGCAGTAAGTTCAGATGGTGCAATCACTCAAAGGTTCCTCTTAAAAATCCAGTTAGTGAACATACTTGGATTTCCTAGTAGGCATCACTTTCTGATGACTTTCCATTTGGATCTGTTTCCCATGTTGAGGGTGAAATACTGAATCACTGATACAGAAGAGTCACTTGAAAAAATAAATTCACAGTTACAGTTCAACAACTATTTTGTGACATTTGAGTTGGTTTATAATTCATGTTTTATTGTTTATTCTGAATGAACAAAATAATAGAAGATTTAAAGCATAGAAGTGCTGATAAGAGTATCTTTAGTGCAAGGCTTCTTATTGGAGCTTCTGGTGCTCCTAAACCATTCAAATTCAGTCAGTCTTCTAAGTTCTAATGTATTGAGTTCTTTACTGTTTGCCACTAATATCTTTTCATATCTTCTGTAACATTAATATAAGATGTACATTATATATGTTGTTGCGTTGTTTTTCTGGTTTTCATTTAATGCCTGTTAAATAGGTTTGAGAGTCTTATTTTCAAGTTGGAGGTGTTGGATCATAAAGCTCGTGAAAGAGCTGGAGTTATAACGCCTACTCTTGGTTCACCAATTCCTGTGCAGATACGGCTTGACACTGCTATTGAGGTGAAACTTGTTTTGATTCCATGATTTCTTTACCGTTTCTGAGACTAATTGTTTACTAAAAGCTTTTATATGTTTGCCAACATGGAGGCCAGAAATCTATGGCAGTATGCAGTTTGTACACTTGGTTGTAGTGAAACACATGCATTGTTAATGGTGATTTCTTGACAGTAAATCTGCCCTGAGACGTGTTTGTGGTTTTAGCCTCTATTTTGTGACAAGTGGCCATAGGTTGTCTTAAGGGTGTTTCTTTATGCCTTGCAGAGAGATTGGGCAGCCCTGCTGCATTCTGTTTGTTTGTTTCTAGAGAATACCTTCTTACTGACCCCACTACTATATATACTTTCTTGATCTTCTCTAATATTTTTTTTTTTCTTTCAATCATGAAATGTTAAATCATAGAACTGTTCTTACAGTTTTTCTTGTTGGATGAAAAAATTCGAATATTTTAATAGTTTATTTTGCACCATTCATCATGTACTAGTTGTTTTGATATGGTTTGTTATATTGCTATTACTTCCAAATCACCCGATGATGTTAATGAAATAATGGTTTTCTCCAAGGGGGCATTTGATAAAGGAGAATTTTTTTTTTATCAGGGAATCATGATTCCTTGGAATATAATGGGTAAGTGAGTTTTCTGGGAATGTTACTAAAAAGCTATTTCATAGGCCAAAATATTACTGGGAATATTGGCTTAATTTCCCGAGTCTATATTTGGTTGATGGTAAAATATTATTGGGATATAGGGTGAATTTACGAAATAGCCTTATCATTCTCAACTCTGTCTCTCTCTCTCTCACTCTCAATCAACACAGAGAAAACGCCTTCTGCCTCCGTCGTCGAGCAGTTCTTCAAGGTTCATAATGCCAATTTCTCTAGCCGGCCACTGAACTCCGATGCCAAATACATGGCCTATTTTATCAAGACCTTGTGTTTGCTCCCTACGCCCCATTACTTTTTTATTCGAATGAGAGATTCTTCACATGTTTCATGGGATTAACCTTTACACGGAGATGTGGTTTTGAAATTACCTTAAACAATTCTCTTCGCCCCACCGCCAGCGGCCGCCTCAAAATCAGCATGGTCATTGACTTCTCCATCAACACCTGTCTCCCAAGTTCCAAACTTTCCTTCCACCGCCACTCATATCGGCGATTTTCCCACACCCACCTCATAGCTGGATCGAGTTGAACTTGAAGTCCCAAAAAGCTGAATTTTCATCTGGTAAATGTTGATGATGATGACAATGACAATTAAATTGTGTGAGAAAGAAGTGTCTTTGTCATGTGCAGGGGGTGAGTGTGAGAGAGAGGAATGAGAATGCTGAGTGCTAAGAAGGGTTTTTTTGTCCAAAAAATTAGTCAATTTTCCCGCCATGTGGGATTTTCAGAATACCACATGTGAGATGGTATTCCGAGTTTGTAATCTTCACTTTTTAAAATCCTGGGAAAACAAGAAACCCAGGAAAATTTTGGTTGTTCCTTCTGCCAAATGTGGTTATCTCAGATTCCCAACCTAAGTTTTCTGGGATTTTAAACTTTATACTTCTACCAGACACCACCTAAAGATTTCCTTATTTAGGTTATTATTTGTTGAAATTCTTGATATTGGCAGAGCATCTTTCAAATTTCAGAATGCGTTTGATATAATTATCCTGCAATACAAATATTCCTTTTCGCACAATGTATATTTCTTGTTGGGATTAACAAAGTTATTTTCTTTAAATGTTAGGCCCTGCAAGCCCAGTCGTTCAAATATTCAATTATCCAGTCCGGGTATGATTACTGGAAAGATAAGGTACGGAATGAGCCTCAGATTATCACTTATGAGGGACATGCTTCCTTTTTGTCTGTTAATTTAATTTTAAGAATGACTTCCAATATTTGCCTTCATTAAGGCATCTGTAAATTCTACTGACCAGGGTTTAGTATATAATATATATCAACCTTCACATGACTGAATGCGGAGTGCTAATGGGTGGAGGTATTTATTCAGGCTGCTTGTTAATGCTTCACATTTTACTAATATACCCAAGGAGAGAATTACTATTAGATCATCACTAAGGAGTTGGAGATTATGTTAATTTAGGTTCTCTTTCACTCATTTATGTTGGTATTTTCTGTAACTATAATCGACCATGACATTGATTTCTTGCATTTATTAGGTGGTCACATGCCTTGTATCCTGTCTTTTTTTTCTTGTTTACCATATTGTTTTTTGGGTGCAGCGAGAACGGTGGCAAAAGCCAATTTTGCGACAATTGCAGGTTGGTTTTGAGCACATTACTATCAATATATTTTTTGTCACAGATACATTTTTTTTTTTTTTGGTAATTGTTACAGATACATATTACTGTGTATGCATTTTGAGTTAAATTTAAAATAATCCTATTGGATTTTTAATTTCTCTGTCTTGTTACTCTATTCAGCTACAATATTTTGACATAATTGTTTAAGAATTCATAATTTTCCTTTTCTGTTTTTTCCCCTTCTGCTTAACTAGCCATGACATCAAATTCTAATATGGAATCATAATTTTGTTATCCCTTGTCCTTTACTGGCTTTTGTAGGCATTTTTTTGCCATGCTGGTGCTTATTGATAACAAGTTTTTCAGTTCTTAAGAGTACAAACTTTTTTGGTTTAATCTCTCTTTTAATAAGCAAGTTTTATTGATTATTGGATCTATTTTTTTCATTGAAATCTTCACTACAGTTATTTGTATGCCTAGAGCTACTTGACAAGCCTGTTATGGAAGTTTGACAAGATTAACTGCATTTTATGTTCAGCCACCTCCACCTGTCAATGATACAAACCCATATAATGTCTTTCGGCCAAGGGAAAAAGCTCACAGGCTTCACACAAGAAGGGTAGGTGGAAAACTCAGCTTTCATTGAACCTCAGTTTTGGATATATGCTTTTTCCTCAAAGGCATTCATTTATGGAAATTGGTATGTAATTTTGGTAGACTTTTGTTGCTTGTTTTCTGTTCAGATGCAAAGGCGAGAAAACAATGTGCAGTCATTTGAAAAGCTTCGTCAGGTTAGCCCCTCTAATTGGTTATGGTTCTTGGACATCTATTAAAGGCGGTAAATTGAGCTTGAAACTTTTTCTCTGTTAAATGCCCGTCTTTCCGTTTTTCTTAAAATGTCATTCGAGTGTGTTAGGATTAACTTATCTTGAGAATTTTTTTTAGCTGAAAAGCTGTTTTGAGTTAAAAAAACTAAAATTTAAGTAAAATCAAAGTTTGCTTAGTTGTTTTTTTTTTAATGTTCGTTGGTATTTTATTTTCTTATTATGAAATTATTCGGGGGCTTCTCTATTTGAGTATTTTCTACGCTTTTGAATTTATTCAGAAACAGCTGTTTTTCCCCAATATTATATATCTTTTCCGTATATTTTGCAGTTTCCTAAACTCAAACCTGCGACCTTCCGGTCATAAATGAGCAACTTTCTTACTTGTTTCAAGTGGCTGTTCAATTTTACTTTCTTCCTTTCAAATTCGATTCCCCTCCCCCCTCCCTCTCTCTCTCCCTCTCGCTCTCTTTCTTTCAGTATGTATCACCGGAAAATTTATTTTTAAGCTTTCTCCTTGAACAGGTCAGGCGCAACCTTGACCAAGCTAAGAGCTTGTTGCAGGCTTTAATCATGGTTTGACTTTTAAGTTATTTTTTGAGAGTTTTACCATTTTAAGCTATTTACCATTTTGCATTCATACTTACTTTATTGTTATATGATCATAACCAGAGGGAGGAGAAAAAAAGAGAAGTAATGGACAGTGAAGTTACACTACAGAGGATGCAAACGA
Source organism: Gastrolobium villosum (assembly GCA_032173675.1). Lineage (NCBI taxonomy): Eukaryota > Viridiplantae > Streptophyta > Magnoliopsida > Fabales > Fabaceae > Gastrolobium > Gastrolobium villosum. The sequence goes on from JAVKPL010002358.1 coordinate 111,388, forward strand.
AGTACAAGGTACTTGTATTGTGTTTCCTGCTTGCTTTCTGTCTTTCCTTAATAAAATATGCAGTCTGGTGTTTGCAATCCACCAAGACCATTATTATATTGCATTATTTTTATGTCCAAACCCCATACCTATTTTTTTATTTTGTACTAATAGAAAAAGATATTTCGTAATGATACTCAAACTAGACAGTTTCACTCGGCCACTTTTGGATAATATTTAGGTTATAAATTGATTTTTGCAAAATTGAATCTTCCAAATCACGTTAGTGGCCTGAGAAAGCACTTCTTTGCCTCAAAGAATTTGAAGGTGCAGGCAGGTTTGCATGAGTTGTAATTTTTAAATTTGGCAAAATCTTACTGGCACAGAAATTGACCGAGATATAAATAAGAGGGGGTAAAACTCTAGGTACAAAAAGTAACAGAAATACAACAACCAACAACCAAAGCCTTGTGCCAGTAATCGGGGTTAGTTACATGGATTAGTGATTCAGTCAACATCATTGAGCATCAGACTCTGTCATAACCGTAATTTTAGTGAACCATATAGGGTAAGGTCTTTTTCAATCATTTCTTTCAATGTTTTCTCAGGTGCTTGTCTTCCCATTTCAATCGGTCTATCTTCCATTTGAAATTTTATCTACTTTTTGTACTAGAGCCTCTATTGGTCTCCTCACATGATCAAACCACCTTAGACAAGTTTATGTCATTTTTCTCCTATATTTGTGCCACTCCAAGTTTGCATATTTTATAAAAGGAAATGATTCATCATTGGATTATGAAGTCATTGATGATATCACATGACTTGCCTCTTTTGGAAAATGTTCAATAAAATCACCAATCACCAATATAATGCAAGTGCTTCATATTTGTTACTTCTTTTTTCACATGCTCTTCATTGCAAACTTGCACTGCCACCGCAAATCCCTACCATAACCCCACCACCATTGCTCCGTCATTTGCCCTTCACCATATTTTATTACTACATCCACTGCTAATAAATATAGCACTGAATGTCAATAGAATTTACTAGTTTCAAACTTAATTGCTGAAGTCTGGCTTTAACATATGGCACTTAGTCTCAAGAGGCAGTGCATTAACTCCTGTATCTGGTTGGAACCTTGACCTCACTTCCTCCCTTATTAATCTGGGGTTAGAATTCATTTCTTCAAATAATCACCATTTAGGGTTTGCTAAACTGATATAATCACCATTTCTAGTTCTTAATGGTTCAACAAAGAGTAAGATAAAGTGGGGAAGTGGAATTATGTTTCCATGAAAATAAATAATTTTATGCACTTTGCCAGATTAATCTAATACTTTCTAGGAACTATTATTTTGTGGGCCATAAAAAATACATAGGGAAGTAGTTTGTTTGAACTCATGGACTGATGTATGGTTCTCTATTGCAGCAAGAAACTGAATTTTTGGAAGACAGCTTAGCATTCCCTGGATTCACTCCCTTCTCTTCCAAATTTGTTTCAAGTGAGGAGGAATTTTTTGATTCAGAAGACATCATGGCTAGCCGTCCTCATACACGGTCTTCTGCAGTACAGAGTCTGCCTTCCTATGACACCAACCTGCCCATGGTTCCTACAGTTTTCACAAAGCAAGAGTTTAAGAGGCGATATGTCCCACAAGGGTGGCCTCATAAACTGGTAATTTTCTAATTCCTTTGCCCTTTTTTTTGTAGTGTCCTCCTCCCCTTGCATGCTTTTTGTGTTATCTCTTATATGAGAAATGATTTCTGTAAGTTTCACATATTGTTATGGGGAAGGATATACTTACCACCAAAAAAAGTTTACAACCTTTACAACTAACCTAATCACCATTGATTTTTGTCAATCTAATGGTTATAATTTTTTGGATTTATTGGGAATTAATAATTAATTAATAAATGCGACCCAATAATTTCCAATAAACTATAACCGTTAGATTGACGGAAATCAACGGTGATTAGATTGGTTGTAAAGGTGGTAAATTTTTTTGGTGGTAAGTATATCCTTCCCCTAGTTTTATGGGGTTTGTTTTTCTCATGTTGCATGAGAAAACAAACCCTTCCTACACATACCATAAAAAGGTGTGCCACTCATTTTTTTTGTTTTTTGTTTTTTTTAAATAGATGGGTCCCACACTTGATGTATCTATGACATGAGAATTGAATTCTCCTATAACATAAGATTTACTTTTCCCTATAGTTTTAGGGTTTTATAATTCTCATGCTGAAGGAGAATTGAAATCTCATGTTGTAGAGATAAAAAACATGTGCGACCAATGTGTTAGAAAAAATTGTATGTGGGACCCATGTCAGCACGGAAATCGAAGGGTGTGTAGGAAAATCTGAATTCTCATGTTGAATGAGAATTATAAAACCCATAGTTTTATTACCTTAAAAGTTCAATATGGTTGTTGATGAGTTGTTGCATGGGAATGTGCAGGATCCTCTTGAGCCAGTTTTGTTGTTCACAAAACCGTTACTTCCAGAGAAGTTGGCCATGGCAGGCATTTTGCCACCATCAGACTCTTTTACTGAAAATGGGGTGTCAACACAATCATATAGATTCAGTGGAAGAATTGGCAGAGGGGGCCGTATAATATTTGACAGATGGAATCCACTTTTGCAAACTCCAATTGACTGTGGCAATTCTTATTATATGCCACCAAAACCACGGCCTTCATTCAACATGTAATTAATCCATTTGTCAATTCTGCAGCTGAAGTTAGTACCCTTCTGGTTGATAATAATTATTAATTATTAATTAGGAGGGTACGGTGTGGCAGTGTAATTGTAAGGGTAACACAACAAATGATTCTAGAAGATTTTTACTGGGGCTGGAAAGCCATATGCAAACAGAGCCAAACCTGATTAATATGTGTTGAATTCATAGTCCTATAACGTGGATTGCTGGTCCATTCTGATGGTTACCTCACCTGGCCAATATTTAATCATGGATTAAGCATTTAAGTGGTCGGAGAATATAATAATAAGAATGTATGGTTGAAGTGTATTTTACTCTAAATTCTTGAAAAAATTGAATTTAGAATTTTTCTTTAAAGAAAAAGAGAGAGAAAAAGAATATTACACAAATATTCATCTGACAAGAGAACAACAACATCAATTTATGACTTGTCTTGTTAGAAGCAACAGTATTTCGAAACAAGACTTAACTCGTGATAAAATTTAGTTAGTCAATATTTGAGTAAATTATCCATGTTCGGATTGTAAATTGTCAAAGAAAATACCAAGTAGACACGTAAAAGGGAAGAGTGAAAGAGAGAGATCGAGAACCCCATTAAAGTGGAATCATGATAATGGAATGGGAATTTCTTTTGCAAATTGGAATAAGTACACGAATTGGAACTTCTGTGTACGTGACATATTGTAATTATTTGTGACATATGGTAGGAAAAGTGATTGTGTTATCTTATAAAGATTTGTTTTGGGTGCCGTAGTTTTTTATTTATTTTTTGGTTTCAAAAGATGCGGGGCCCACAAAATGTTTTGTGTGTAGAAAATTTTTTGCAAATTGGAATAAGTACACGAATTGGAACTGCTGTGTACGTGACATATCGCAAACCCCTTATTTGTAATGGGTTTTGACTATTCTTTGTTGGATGAATTCCTTATGTTTATAATATTCCTTTTCTCTTTAAAGTCACTTTTTAATCTATTCTTCAATAATTAGCTGACAACTAACTTCCTCCAGAAACCAATCAAATCATCAAAATGCAAATTAATATTAGTTACAGTCAGATATATATATTCCTTCAGCCATTCATTGTCAACTGCAGGCGAGAATAATTCATGTAAAAGATGATATATTATTGCCATTTTGGTAACATTCTGTTAGAAGTAAACAAGCACCATCTCCTCCTCGGTGGAATTGGGTTGAGCTGTAATACAGTACATTTTAATTGTATGTTATTGCATGTTTTAATTTTTTATGTATATTTCATGAAACTGTGTATATTGTGAAAGTGATTTCTCTAACATAAATTATTCTTTCCCAATGATTTTAATATTATTTTTTCTAACAATTCTGAACAAGTTTCTTGAGGCATACAATTTCATTATTCCTGATATAAAAAAAAGTAATCATATCTTAATTTGACGAATCAGAATCATAAACAGAGAAAGTAAGAGAATTTAACTATTTAGTGAATAGTGGTTCACTTTGGTCAACACTTGTCACAAAACCATATATATATATTAAACCACAGGCATTCAGATTAGTTATAGGATGTGCATGGCTAAGAATCCAACAAGTTTGTTGGATGTTTATTATGCATGGAGTTTGGATAGAGAATGCTTTTAGTGAACCCTCAAAGACTTCCACTACTTCATGTTATAATGGACTAAAAATCCAGAAACCTGGAGGAGTGGAAGTTTTTTTGGGGGATCATTAAAGGAACTACTCTTGTATTTTTGATTATCCAAAGAACACAACATACAATGTTGTAAGCCAAAAACTGTGATTATTTTAAACATTTTCTTAATGGATTAAAAATGTTTGAAACCTTGGAGGAGTGACACAACATATATCCTTGGGGGATCACAAAAGGAACTACATCTTTATTTTTTTGTACTCTCTCTCTCCTTCTTTATCTATCTCTTTCTCTCTCTTAAAATGACACAACTTCACATCTTTCAAAATGACACACACTTTACCCTTTCTTTTTTGTGTTATTGCATTGCAGTTATTGGAGTTCAATTGATCAATAGATACATGATAGTAAAACGTTTGTCAAAGACTGATTGATTAAGTTTTCAAAATAATGCTATCTTATTTTGGTAGATCAAAAGAAGTATTGGGTTGTTCTTGTTTCATCACCTTGAATTGTACCCTTTTCAAAATAAATAAAGGAGGAAGTATTTATTAACCTCGCATCTAAGCATCTCATGTTGTATTTCAGATTGATTACCTTTTTCTGGTGATGTTGCATACAAAAAGAATGTCATTAATAGATAATAGTTTGATATTCTTAAATTCTCGAAATTAAATTGCTTAAGGGTCCATATGATAAATTACATACACCACAAACAAGCTATCACAATGCAGAATAAATTTAAAATATTTGACTCTTTAAATCAACCCTCCATTCTAAAAATCGAGAATACGGCAAAAGCACTCAATTTCTTTAAAAGTGGAAGGCTCTATGTGAGGGATTTAATCAACCCTGGTGACTAAAATAATGTTATAGTTAAATTTCCCATAACCTTCTGGAAACAAATATTATCTCTCAAATAACACTATATTAACAAGATCTTGAGCCATTTGCAGATTCCATCTTTTCTATTAATTAATCTGTTTGGATATCAACAGGTTAGAACTTAAAATTCTACGATTCCAACAATTCTACACACCATATACGTCACATGTGTTCGTTGGGAAGAAAGAAAATCTCTCACAAGATTTGACAAGTGTTACTGAGTGGATTCTCTATTATTTAACATGATTATATCATATGAAAAAAAATCTTAACCATATCAAGAATAATAAGGGAAGAGAGACATAAAATATTAGAACAAGAAGTTATAGAACCATCATTGTTAATTTATTCATTGATGATTAAGATCATCTCATATAATATAATCATATTAAATAACACATGAAAAGATCTATATCCATTATCTGTAATGGATGCGTATTGGAATGGACGCTAATTTAAACGTGAATTCATATGTCTAAGTCTAACTAATCAAAACAAATCATTGATGCATGTTTCCCCTGTTTTAGACTCTTCTTGATAGGTATAATAAAGCGGAGATCATATAAGAATTCATATTTTTAATGTTTTAATATTTTGAGTTGAGATTAGGGGTGGAGACAGGGGGAGGTTAGGGTGGGCGGCCGACTCCCTACTCCAAAAAAAATTGAAAAAAAAAATTAATGCAATTAAAGGATAAACGTGGTATTATTGTTACGGTTAAATGTGCTTTTTCTGGGAATTCTGGTTTGAGATCTAAGTTGAGATCTATCTCCACTTCACCTAATGTGTGTTATGTATAACTTTTTTGCATTTTCTTTTTTATTTTTGGATAATGAAAGCTTTGGCCGTTTTGCCACCTTTTTGCTCTCTTTTCATTTATATGGTTATGTTTCTCTTTGTGTAATGGTTTGATATGGAGAAATTGAGTTTGCTCTAACTTAAAAGATTCATTTTTTTGGGCAATTTGGTTACAGTCTTGTATTTATTTTATTTTTAAAAAAAATTGTAGTTAAAAGCATTGTTTTAGTTAAGGCACTCTTTTTTTTTTATAATTATTACTTTAAACTATTTTTTATGTTTGTTGGACGCGGCCAATAGTACACTCTTTAGTCTTTGAAATATTGTTAAATGTTAATATTTTGGTAAGAAATTACTTAAATGAGTTCCATAAAGGTATGAGGTCAAAAGGTAAAGAAAATAATGATATTATACAAGACAAAAAATTAATTTTCGCCTCTCCTCCCCTCCAATCCTGGCTCCGCCATTGGTTAAGATGTAATATTAGATTCACTTATTTTGATTCGGCTAGTTTCAATCATTGATAATAATTAAATATTTACTTTTTACACATTTTATTTGAAATTATACATATACCTCATATAGTATATTCAATTATCAGATTTTTAGTCTAAAACATTTAGGGTGAAGAAAGTTTTCTTATGATAAACCAGTCTTTATAAAAAATAAAAATGCAATGTTAGCACAACTTTTTTTTTATTTGGAGGTTGCATATATTGATATTGGTGTAAATCTTCCATCGAGAAATAACTTGTAATTCTAAAAAAAATTAATTTGATTTTTATTTCATTTGGAAATATATACATTACTTTCATAATTTTAACCCAAATATGTTAATGGTCAAAGGTCTCAAGGAAAAATTTTAATATGCTTCAGATTACCGTGGTCTTTCCATTAAAAAATTGACATTTATATTAAACTTTTTTTTCTCTCTTCTCTCCTCTCTACTCAACCTCTTCTCTCATCTCAGTTCCACCCAATTTTTCTTGCTCCCAAACCACATTAACTTCGACCACATTAACCTCCCTCCTCACCAAGATACTTCTCCTATGATCAAATTTTTTATTTTGGAATTTAAAGAGTCACTTTTAACCACTGTAATTATTACCAATTGAATTGACTTTTTTTTAATTATATAATATACTTACAAGATCTAACACTACAATATATTTTTTCGATTTTAGAAAAAATATAATATTGAGACAATTTGATATATTTAATGGAAAGGGTTATATATAATATTACAACAAGAAATTCAATATTTGTAAAAAATATATATTAATTAATATAAATATATGAAGTTTGACTCTTGAAGTGACTAGATTCCTCATTTAAAACGTGTCCTAAAGAATGATGTTTAGCTTGAAGTTGAAAGCATGTCTACAGTATTTGACTTTTGGCTTCCTTGAAGAAAGGACACGCACAATTGGAACAGGCCAAAGATACTCGTAGCAATTCAAAGCATTTGAAAATAATGAAAAGAATTCAAAATGGATTATTAAAGAAAAACTATTTGTGCATAAAAAGTTTTATACTATTTAGCAAATAATGAATAAAAATATATATTTGAAAATACTATATTTTTCAAACAAATAAAGTGAAGAATTAATTAACCACAAAAAAATTGTGTAATAATTTTGATTATAATTATCACAATTAATTACTCAAATTATTAAGGTTTGTCAGCGAGCTTTTGCTTCTTCATTTATATGGTATCTCTATTAATTACGTCTTTGTTGGACTTGTTATCTGATGCAGACTAATTCCAGAAAAACTTTCTGTCCAAAATTTTAAAAATTAAAACCCTGTTTATAAAATTTGCAATTTTTTTTTTGGAACTATCAACATGTAGCATTTTATAAAAATATTAATAAATAGGCGTATTCTTGTTATTAATTTATTTGCGTTACTATATAGTTTTGACTTTTGTGTTTTGGATAAACTTCTTCTGTTAATAATATTCCTTTTCTCTTTAGAATCACTTTTTAATCTATTCCTTCATAAATTGTAGATAATGTATATCAGCTACTAGCTAGCCTTCTGCATAAACCAATCAAATTGCAAATTAATTTTGACTAAAGTCAAATATATTCTCTCCCAACCATTCATTGTCAACTACAGAGAATAATTCATTCAAAAGATACCATTTTTCCATTTTTGTAACATTACGTTAGATGTAAAGTAAATAAGCACCATCTCCACCTAATTGGTGGAATTGAGATGAGCTGTGTCATTCAGAATTAAGAAGGTTCCTGACACATAAAAATTCATTATTCGAGATAAAAAAAAAATGTAATCTTATCATATATATTGGCGAATCAAACCATAAACAGATCAGAAAGTAAGAGAATTTTGTTTGGCAAATTGGGGTTCACGTTTATTTTTTTAATAAATTCAAAGGTATCCTCCTGCCGTAACTGAAGACTAATCCCCATCGAGCATTGTCGGACACTTTCGGGTAGCTCTCCCAAATCATTTTTTTTCCATTCCCAGGGCTCGAACTCGATACCTCTGTTTAAGGGATTCACGTTTATCAACATGTGTCTTTTGACTCTTTAATTTTCACTCCACCATTCAAACTAGGGTTTCACTTGTGCTTGACTGAGAAATTAACAAGTTTTTCAGATCTACGTATGGAATTTTTAGTAGAGAATGCTTTTAAAAGGCTTCACACTATACTTCATGTTATAATGGACTTAATTAATATCCAGAAATATATACATAGAGCTACAAACTTTTTGATTTGAATGAATTTCTAATATTTGTTGTTGTAATTATATTGGAGTAGTAATTTACCCATTAACCATGATTAATAATAGTACACATCGCCGATATCTCCTCAATTAAAGTATTTCGGCCTCCACTCCCAGTTTTGATCTTCCTTCCATGCAATTAAGATATGCGAATATTCTCCAAAAATAAATAAATAAATAAAGATCATATGCAAATAGAAAGGATAGCTTTTGGAAAAAAAAAAAAAAAAAAAAAAAAAAAAAAAAATCTGTTATAAAAAAGTTGTATTACAGGAAACCTTTTTTAAAAGCTAAATGCACCCTCGCATGAATAGTTGGGAATCTATTATTTTGAATGAGGTGCAGAGGTTCCAAATTAAGAATCAAATTCTAGCCACACATAATTCTCCACTAATGTTGGTTGTATTGTAATTCAAGTGAGAATTCTGAGTAAAAGAAATAATTAAAATCAAAACGATATGAACAGAAATATTAGACTCTTCTTGAGTTAACTAGTTGCAAATTTTTCCTGAAAATGTACTTTTTATTGTAAAATTTCAGCAATACATGAAAATATATGGTAATATTTGGTTTGTTAATTACATATATTATAGTTAGTATGTTTTAATCAAATCACTATAAAAATGCTACTTTGTATTAATTTTCTTTCTTATTCTTAAAGTTTTGTGAAATAAATAGTAAAAATGTTATTTTATTTTTACTATTTCATTCACAAAATATTTGAAAATATAAAATAAAAAATGTAATATTTTTATAGTTATTCATAAGAATAGATTAATTGAAAATAAAATAAAAAACAAAATAAAAATCCATCACGCGTTTGTTGCATCACAACCAATAGCGGTCCTAGAAATTTTTTTTTTAATATCTGCATACTTAGAATAAAAGAATAAAGGAAAAAAGGGAAAAAAATTTTAAAGAAAATTTCAAATATATTAAAATACAAAAGAATATAAATTTTTTAACTTAATATAAAAAAATTAATCTAGAGTCAACTAAATTGTTATCATAGAACATTTTGGGTCCTCAACAAAAATTACGAGCCTCAATTTAATCTCTTAGAAAAAAAATCCACTCGTGATCCCTCAGAATTAAAAAATAGACCTAGATAATTAAAATCATGGTCCTCTGAAATTCAAAATGACCTATATTAATCCCTCAAAAGAACTAACATGGGTTTATTTTGGAATTTAAAGGGATCACGAGTAGACTTTTTTTTAAGAGATTAAGTTGGGTCCTGTAATTTTTGTTGATGACCCAAAATTATTTTATTCTATTTTCCCCAAAAAATTTGTGTGTGCACTTGCACACACTAAAACATACACACGTCCGCCACTGATAAGTGATCACAACTAGTGTAGAAAGTTGTTGAATCACCTGGAACTCGAAAAGTCTTTCTAATAATTTTCAAGCATGTCTTTGAATAAATCTTTGGTGCTACTAAAGATTCAGTGCATCCACCAATAAAAATATTATATGTCAGCTAAAGTTCTTTTTTTTTTTTTCTTTGTTCTTTTCTTTGCCAAATTTATTACTTTTCTCTGATGTGTAATGCTCTATTAGTGGAATGCAATGAATCTATTTCAAGTGCATCGGACGTCTTTGAACGCTTCTTTCTTATTAACTTCTGAAAAACAGTTAGCAAAAATGTGAGCAAAGGAGGCATTATCAATTTCAAAGGCCCTTGGAATTCGAACAAGTAGTGTGCTATCTCCGTTGTAATGTAGTTACGGTGAACTTAGCAATGGAAGTGGCTATCTCCTTTGAATGGTGCCGAACAAATTAAAGAAATATTTTAGAATAATTTTCGAATTTGACGCTTTAAATAAGTCCTCTAAGCCAAAAACATTATTGAACTAATTAAGCGCCTGTTTGATTTGAGAATTTTTTTTATTTTAATTAACAATCATAAAAATATTATTAGTTTTATTTCGTTTCCTATTTTTAAAGATTTATGCTTTGTTAGTTTCACCATTTTATGTACAAATCTTTAAATTAAACACAAGAAATAAAAAAAGTAATATTTTTTAATTATTAATTAGAATAAAATGAGAGATTCTAATTTGCAGACAATCAATCCAGGTGGCTAGTTAATTTCCCACAACCATGCACACCGAATTTGGAAATTCTGGACCCAATACCAACAGAATAACACTATATTTTAAGCCATATTTAGATTCCATCTTTTCCTTTTTTTTATTATTCCCTGTTTCCCAACGATGTCAACAGGCAACAACTTAATTCCACGAATCAAACCAACCTATACATGCATGTTGGAAATCGACCACACACAAATCGCAAACGAAAAGGAAAAAAGAGAAAGATTAGACACAACGATTTTTACCCTAGTTCACCAAATTTAGGCTACGTCTAGCTTGTCTGTACTATATTTACCCACTCGTTACAAGTCACTCGATTTACATGGCAAATATAAATAAGATTAGAAAATCCTAATAATGGCTATTCATGGGCCCAAGCCCAAACTGCTAAAAAAATTATAATAAATCAGAGGCACGCAACAGTGCCTAGCATCTATGGGCCTGAGGGTGCTGCCCCCCGGACCCCGCCGGGGCGGCTCCCCCGGTTGCCTTTCTGCTGACCCCGACAATTAGACCCATCATCAATATGCGAAGTATGAGCCATACCCAACAATGCATAGCCTCTAATTGTAAACACTATTATATTTTTTCACATGCATGCATTCATATTTTTACATCTTTTTTTTTTATGTAGTTCTAGCTAGGATTAATAATGGAGAATACCGTATCTGAAAAATTAAGAACATTTTTAAAGATAGTGTTAGGCATGGAATTCGATCCATTTTAGAGAACACCCCACCATATGCTTTATGGGAAATATTATTATTTTGGTTGTTTTATCATGAGGCGAAGGGACAAACCCTCACTATACATATATATAAGGTCACTAACCCTTAGTTTTAATTATAAAAGTGTAGTGCATGTGCTATAATAAATATGAATGGTTCCAACAATGAGAGAAGTTCCCTAGTTCCTTTCAAAGGGCTCCTATGAAGCATTTTGTTTGTTGGCGATTGAATAGAGAAACTGTCTTCTGTGACCCTCAAAGGCTTCCGCTACACTGTGTTTCAAATCGATTGATAAATATGAAGAAACATGGAGTAGCGGTAAGCCCGAGAGAGTTAACTGAAGGCTTTATTCTTTGTATTTGGATAGTCTAATCAATCACATAGACATTCTATATCAGGTTTGTTTGCTTTAATTTGTCGACACATTGGTGCATGCATGTGTATTAAAAGTGTTCTGGATAGCCCACCCACAGGGGCCCAATTGTTAGGCCCAGCCTAAAAAGCCCTCTTCTAGAAGGCATCATAGGATGCCCCCTCTTCCCCATGCACACCAGCTGCCCCTGCACAAAGGCAGAGGTTCAGCATGCCTAGCCTGAAAAGGCTAGGCTGGCTAGGTTGACTAGAGCTCTTGCTCTAAATACCCCCCTCTCACATTGAGGAAGGGACCTCTTCTTCTCCACTCAGCCTCTACAGCTGTGACTATGGAGAGCCACCTTAGCCACTTCCACACACACCCCCCTTGAGCACATACATGGGAAGCTCTACTAGTGCCTTGGCCTCTACCATTGCTACTATGGACACCCCTATATCAACATACTTCACCCTTCATGGGAGACATCTATGTACACTATCAGTACATTGGCGCCGTCTGTGGGAAAAGGCAAACTCCAATTCCCATTTCTTTACCGGAAGTTCAAAGAAAGCTATGAACTCCCTTTTTTCCAGTTTAACAACCCACAGAGGTTCAGACCAAGACTCTTCTCCAAAAGAAGAAGGAAAACTCAGATCTACAGAACGAAGAACCGGAAAGATCAAAATACCAAAGCACCAGAGCTCAACTTCAAGCCGGCGCATGCAACTTTCATGACTCTACCATGACCAACTACAAGAGAGCGCAAAACATCATTTCTTCATGTCGGTCGCCCAGAAGAGCACCACCTTAGCTGATCGCCCAACATCCACGAAGAACCAGAACCCCACTTTGCCGACCACCACTGGTATCTCACAAGCTCTCACAGCTTCTCAAACAACAAATCATTCTAAGGTAGGGCCCACCGCCCAAGGCAGGTTCCACCGCATGCCATCATCACCCAAAGAAGCCACCGCTAACTTCAAACACAGACGTCTAGGACTTCACTTCAAGCTTCCAAATCGATCACGCCATCGCCCAAGATTTCAAACACCAAAGAAAAGGAACTGCTCAATCAAAGCCAATCGCCCAACTATAACCAAAGGGTCAGGCCACACCCGCCACACCCGCCCAATAGAAAAACATGCCCGTCCCAAAACGCCAAACAACCATGTGGACCACCACCTTTGTAGTTTTCTGTCCTCAGGAATGGTGCACGCTTTCATCATCACCCGAAGAACTGACTAGTTACACTCCCTCTCAACCAAATGACAACAGCCAAGAAGCATAGCAACCGCCATGGAGCATAACAACCACCAACCAAATTCCAACCGCTCAAGAAGTATCAACCGCCAAAGAAAATAATGCCTAACAAAAAAGGACGCCCTCTCCTCTCCAACACATCAGTTCACGCCAACATCCCCAACTCCGCCACCAACACAGTTGAGGCGATCAACATGATTTTTCTATTTTTCTTTTTATTGCAGATGTTGAGCGCAACTTCCTCCCACGCACTGCAAAGATAAATAAATTCTTGTTCAAGACTTGTACAAGCACGACTCCGTCGAGATCCACACCATGCCATTTCATAAGAGGTCAGAGAATTAAATATATAACCAAAGGTCCATTGTGGAGATACATACTCCCCCATTTCTTTAAAGGTCCATACGAAGTGCTTCTTTTAAGTAATGGTGGGGTCCATTTCTTAAATGCTTTGAAAAATATATTTCTTAAATGCTTTGAAAAATATATTACTTAAACTTTTCCAATCTTGTGGAAAGTTATTTCAACAAGATCGGTCATAAATTGACATGCTGATGGGACTCAAGCAGGTGGTCTCTACCCAAAAATCTTAGGTAACACCTATTTCAATTTTATATATATCCGTGACTTTAGTCATGTGAATTCTGATCTTCAATCAATTGTCAAATCGAAATCAATGACATTGGGGAGCGGCCTATCTTTAAAACTCGGTTTATGGATGCGTGCTTTCTCGGAGGACGTGCACTAAACAAAGCTGTTGTGATCTTGGCATCAGTTCTCATATCTTTCTTTTCATATTATTTAATAATTGTTATATATATTTATATATTTCAATGTGAAGTTTCTAGAAGACACAGAATAAAGATGAAAGTTTGTACTAGCAAGCTGACGGAGGAAAGTAGACAACTCAGAGAAGCATGAACGAGTCAATGGCGTTGCCAAACAGATGTTAAACGCCATTGGCGGGCGCCTACACCACTGATCGCCCAACTATCAACAGATCAACTGCCCAACACAGCCTAAAGCATCTTGACCATTGGCTCCTCAAAGCACTGCAACCGCCGAAGAGGATATTTTCTTTTTTCTTAAAGCAAACGCCCCAAAGTGATCCGCACCCGCCGGTCGGTCAAAGAGAAAGAGCAAACACCCCAAAGTGACGCCCCAAAGACCGGCCCCATCACCGCCATGCCTTCCGGTTCAACAACCATCACAGATTTGTTCCACTCTGGTGGCAAGAAAACAGTCACCGCCGAGACCACCTCCGATCGCCATAAAGAAGCCAACAGCGACCGCCTAAAGGTAATCCTACCGCCCAAAGAACCAATCGCCCAACAGCCACCGTCGACCGCCCAGGAAAACCAACTGCCCAACAGCCACCGCTGACCACCCAAGAATATCCTACCGCCCAGGAGAACCAACCGACCAGTATCCAACCGACAAGGAAGATAGAAACCGGCTGTAAGCCATCTCAACAAAGCCAACAGTACATATCCTTCACATGCCCACAAATCTGCCTCGCCCATCAAGTTATCTAGACACCAACTGATCAAAGACCCATTGGCGTTCACATGCCATCTTGGGCGTTCACAATTTACGTTTGGCGTTCACACATATCCTTCATACCAATCGGGCAAACCAGTCGCTCCACTACCTAGTAAGCAGCTCGCCAATGACCGCCCAGTAGTTGGCTCTGGCCTCTCGCTCCTCTCGCCTACAACTGTCGGTTACACACCACTTGTAAGCAGCTCGCACAATGACCGCACCGGTCAGCTCTCGCTGGTCCGACCCTCAATATTTCTTTCACCAGACAGCAGGAGAACTTTCACTCTCACACTCAGTCTCAGCCACAGACCACGGGCCTCCTACCTCGCCGATCAGTACCTCATCAAAAAATAGGGAAAATGTTACCACCATCAACAACACCAACTTCGCTTTCCGCCCGAGAACCGATTTTGCTGCCAAACGATGGTCACGTTCTGAGCGCCATAACAACATTGCTCACAAGTAGATCTAAAGCCATTTCCATTAATCAAATCTACGTGAGTCCCAAGCGAAATGGATTCTTCAAAGCTGCAACCACTTTCTCATGGGGCCCACTTTCAAATACTTTAAGAAATACATTTTATAAGGTACGATTTTCTTTAATGAATGTCAGACACCTATGAAAGCTTGCCTGCATGCCTATTGCTTCTTCTATTAAATACTTAACACCTATGCGTGCTATCTACTTTTATCAACAAAAGTAGCTTAAGCTGTTTTATCTTACTGGAACCCACGTGAAGTGTTGGCAAAGTAAATTTGAAAACTCAATGGAGTCATCAACTTTCCATCGTGGGGCCCGCCAACGAATTCAAAAGAAAGTTGAGTTCCTTACTTTTGAAAAGTGCAAGTCAATGTTGCAGTGCACGGATAAAGGTCCTAAAGCAAATTTAATTTGATACTAAAGTTATATCTTGCGGGGCCCACCTCCAATTTAAAATGATTTCCAAGTAAAGCCACCGAAAGTTGCATCCTTTAAATCCGTGGAAAGCAAATTGAATCAACAGGTCAATTCCCCATCATCACCATGCGCCTGCGAAGTCTTATGAATATATATATATATATATATAAATAAAAGGACGTAAGTGAACATTCTAATGAAACTTACGTTTCTTGTTTCCTTTTTATTACGTGAAGTTTATATATATATAAACTTACGTTTCTTATTTCTTTCAATATATATAATATATATATTAAAGACGGGCATTGCTTAATGTGTTATTACTGTGGTTTATTGGGAGCCACATTATACTGTTTGTCCATCCAATCGATCATGTCAATCTAAAGTCTCCATCAACATCTGCCCGTGGGACCCGCCATCTTCCCAAGCAAATTTTATCATTATGATGCAGCAACGTGAAGCCACATGAAGATTATATTCAAAGCTTATATTCCGAAGTGAATTATATTCAGCCTCGCGGGACCCGCCATCTTCCAAAGCTTATATTCAAATGGTGAAGGGACGGCTATCATGTCCGATAATTATTTATGAAGGCGGTTCTTTCGTTTGGCAATTATTTACGAAGGTCGGGAAGGTTCTCACGCCCGGTAATTAATTATGGAGATCAGTATTTTGTCACGCCTAACAGGGAAGCTAGAATTTCATCACGCCCAACAGAGAGGTCAACATTTCAGCTCTCCTAATATGGAGATCAAGTTTTCATCACGCCCAACAAGGAAGCAAAATTTCATCACGCCCAACAGAGAGGCTAGCATTTCATCCCGCCAACAGGAAGGCCAACATTCATCAA
Organism: Gastrolobium villosum; assembly: GCA_032173675.1. Classification (NCBI taxonomy): domain Eukaryota; kingdom Viridiplantae; phylum Streptophyta; class Magnoliopsida; order Fabales; family Fabaceae; genus Gastrolobium; species Gastrolobium villosum. Next base: position 127,875 of record JAVKPL010002358.1, read on the forward strand.
CAAACTAAAGTTATCCAATCAACATTTGTATGCCAAAGTTTCGGGCGAGACTCACATTATCAGGTTTTATTTTCAACACCAGGCAACAACATCTCTTCACAAGCATATATATGTTTCTCTTCTTCCGCATCTTTATAAATTTCATATGATCATAAATTCCATATGAGTTGCTTAAATAATTTACGAAGGCTGGGACGGTTCTCACCCCCGGTAATTATGAAGGCCGGGACGGTTCTCACCCCCGGTATACTATGAAGGCCGGGACGGTTCTCACCCCCGGTAATTATGAAGGCCGGGACGGTTCTCACCCCCGGTATACTACGAAGGCTGGGACGGTTCTCACCCCCGGTAATTATGAAGGCCGGGACGGTTCTCACCCCCGGTATACTATGAAGGCCGGGACGGTTCTCACCCCCGGTAATTATGAAGGCCGGGACGGTTCTCACCCCCGGTATACTATGAAGGCCGGGACGGTTCTCACCCCCGGTATACTATGAAGGCCGGGACGGTTCTCACCCCCGGTAACTATGAAGGCCGGGACGGTTCTCACCCCCGGTATACTATGAAGGCCGGGACGGTTCTCACCCCCGGTAACTATGAAGGCCGAGATGGTTCTCACCCTCGGTAAATAAAGTCCGATATGTGCTAACCCTCGACAAAAGTCTTAGATGGCCGGCGTCTGGCCAACGTCCCATCTAGGCAAATTTTATCGTCATACACTACTATACTATTTGTTGCAGGATTTAAATTGGAACAACCAGACATCAAAGACCCAAGTCACTGGGTATTATTTATCGCCGTGCTTTGTCGTTAAAGAAATGAATATACATATTTATCATCTATGAAGACTCTCAATCTCTTTCTCTCTGCGAACACATTCTCTTCTCGTGAAGCTTTCGTCTACTACATTATTCGTCACCAGTGAGATTTATTTCTGAAGAAAGGAGCATATATACTTATCATGAGGATCTTCATCACATCTCTCTCTTGGAACATATCATCTTCTCCAGAGGCTTTCATCTACTACACCAGCAAGATTTATTTCTGAAGAACGGAGCATATATATTTATCATCGGGATCTTCAAGCTTTCATCTACAACAGTATTTGATTATTATCAGACGGTCAAGACATTCTTATTCCAGTTGTCAACATCTCCGGGCTATCTTATTCAACATGGGCTCGCCAACTTATTCTTACAATTAAATTATTACTACTTCAGCAACATCTGAAGACCTTCCTCAATAACAAGACGCATCTTCAAAGACAGCAAAGTTCAGCACAATTGCAAGCCATAATAGAAGATTCTCTTGAAGTATTCAAGCATCGCCTACCAGACAATTCATACTCGGTGACAACAAATAGACAAGACATGAAGGCGACGTATTAACGATCGGTTACATTATATCCTTCTTAGAACACTGCACACTACAAGTAACCAGCTTAAGCTGCCATACATCTTGGCACCCTTGCTTCGCAAAGCTACCAAGCTGGGGGGCTTCTGTTCTGGATAGCCCACCCACAGGGGCCCAATTGTTAGGCCCAGCCTAAAAAGCCCTCTTCTAGAAGGCATCATAGGATGCCCCCTCTTCCCCATGCACACCAGCTGCCCCTGCACAAAGGCAGAGGTTCAGCATGCCTAGCCTGAAAAGGCTAGGCTGGCTAGGTTGACTAGAGCTCTTGCTCTAAATACCCCCCTCTCACATTGAGGAAGGGACCTCTTCTTCTCCACTCAGCCTCTACAGCTGTGACTATGGAGAGCCACCTTAGCCACTTCCACACACACCCCCCTTGAGCACATACATGGGAAGCTCTACTAGTGCCTTGGCCTCTACCATTGCTACTATGGACACCCCTATATCAACATACTTCACCCTTCATGGGAGACATCTATGTACACTATCAGTACAAAAAGATTGAATTAATGTGATCATTTTCTATTCTTTGTAATGATGCAAACCTGAATTGCAGTTCAAATCTTGCAATATAAACATCGATCTATGTGGCAGCCAGATATTTTTCTTCAACTCCAAAATCCAAAGGTAGAAGCACGAGGCAGGAATCATCATTAAACTATATATATGCAGATATTTTTATTCAGATTCAGTCTTTCTTTTGGCTGTATTATAGCATTCATCTTTAGCAAAATTGTGTTCTCTGGTTAAGGGACACAAGTTCCTTACCACTTGTGCCAATAGTATTTGGTTGTGTTCCTATTCTTTACTATTTAGCTCTCTCTATGTTAGTTCCTTGTTTATTGCATTTTTAACTACATGTCTTCTTCCCTCATTTACATTCAATTGATTGAATGGTGCTATCGTCCATGTTTCATTTATTATTTCTCATCGGTTACATACTGTTGGGTTAAATTTTAATGAGATAAAAATATAAAATAAGAAATAGAAATGTGAAGAGTTTTCTGGTGAAGAGTCATGTCCTTATGTTTGTGTTAGTGGACGTTAATGAGTTTAGAGTTTCTAAGAAGTAGTCATTATGTGTTGTGTCTTTTTAGTTATGAAGAGTTATGTCGTTTGACTCTTTAGTTATGAAGAGTTGTGTTGTTTGGAATTTTTTTAAGCTTTTGTATTTTGGCCTATAAATAGGTCATTTGTATTTCATATCTATACAGAGTCTGTGAAAGAGATAATAGAAATAGAGTTTTCAGCTCCTTTATCAGTGAGTTATTCATTTGTTTTGCTCCTAATATAGAAATCGATCCAACACATACACCAAGGAATAATATAATGAATTGTTTGCAATTTTTCTTTCAATTACTTGTTAGGGTGTAATTTTGAAGTTTTAATAGCAGCTGGTATAATAATTGCCTTAAAAGGAAGTTATAAGAAGGTTTTCTGATGGTGGTGTCCCGTGTGGAGTTGTTTGCTCCATGTATAGTACTTGTAATTGGAAAAATCACACTACAAACAAATCAGTGCAATTAAACAAGGTTAGGTCCAATCTGTTTACTAAACAATTGCAATAATGTGATAATTCTTACATGAGCCTCTCTCTATTCATTTACTTTTCCTTCTTGGCATGGAATTCTTCTTAGCTAACCAACAAGAGCGTTTTTAGTGATAATTCTTACATGAGCCTCTCTCTATTCATTTACTTTTCCTTCTTCGCATGGACTTCTTCTTAGCTAACCAACAAGAGCGTTTTTAGTGCAACCGTGACACCTGAGTACATAATTGAAATATTAAAATTATTTTTTTTCTCTTTACGTCAGTTGACAAGTTTTTAAAAAGATAGAGAGAAAAAAAACTTTGATATTATAACTATATATTCCCTAAAATACATAGTTATATATAATAATACCGTTGCACTAAGTACTCAGTGCGGTTGCACCAAAAATATTTCCCTAACCAACATTTCTCTTTATCTTAGTCTCTCAACCAGTGAACATCATGGAACTCTCCTATTCGGCCTTGTCTATTTATTACATCAAGCTATATATGTTAGTGAAACTCCGGATTTTTCCAACTATTTCATTTGGTTCATATTCTGATCTTGTTATGCAGATTTTAGAAGGCTTACTATTATGACTACATAATAGTTTTCCTTATCACAATCAATCCATCTCCATGTTGAAAACTCAATCAGATCAAGATCTTGATGCTAATTCTTTAGACAATTTCAAGGAAATAGATATTTTGCAAGTTGTCCATATGGGTGCAGCTGAGGGGAAAAAAAAATGTACTATTGGAAGAGAAAAATTGGCACCATGCAAATTGTTTACTGGTTTAGAACTATAATTGAGGCTATATATCATGAGTGCTTTTCGTTGCTTCCTTAGATAAAGGCTTCTCCTAACGGTTCTTGAAAAGGATATTGATGGATATTAATCTCGATAAAATACACTAGGCCCATCAAAGGTTAAAATCAAAGAACAAGGCTCAAACCCACAAGGCCCAGAACAAGGCGCGATGTCCTCAATCGCGCAACAGAGGGCGCGATAGTATCATCGCACCTGAACCGCCTTTTTATAACATGACTTCAGAGATATAATGAAGCGATCAAAGGTATCAGTGAAGATCCACCGCGCCATTGAACAAATAAATAGAAGACAGCACCAGCTTGTCACCACTCTACCAAGATAGCTTGATATAATGAGATAAGGCTAGGGAAGCACCAGCTGAGCCTGCAGTCCATAAACAGCCAATCTCAGAAGTCATACCGCCTACCTAAGGTGCAATCTAATCGATCCACTATATAAACAAAGGGTACATGCCCAAGTATGATAATCTAATTCAGTAAGAATACCACATAAACCTGACTTTGATAGTGACTTGAACGTCGGGGTGTCATTGCAGTACCCCAGTCAGGATCATCGCACCAAGGGAGAATCATACTCATCACATCTTCAACAACTACCACAAGCCCAGAAAACGGATAACCCAATACAAAGTCTTTTCAACTCAACCGTGTGTGATTTGGCCCGATACACATTGGCCAACCCATATAGTTTTGGTCTGATCAGATATATATGCTCTATCTTGCATATATGTTTGGAACTGAGGAATCCTAAGCACGAACACGACACGAATAACACACGCAAAATAGGGGTCAAAATGGTAATTGACAATTTTTTTTAAAGAAATGGGTCGAAATTAAAAAACTTAAAAAGATAATAATAAAAAACAAATATAAAATAAATAAAATATATGGGCCCACACAAACACGAATACATCAATACGAACACGACAGAATTTTTTACGTGTCATTTTTTCCAACACAAACACAACGGGATTTTTTTTGCGGGTCAACCCAAACACGAATTTTCGTGTCATGTCGCGGGTCAACTCGCGTGTCATAACCTATATTGACACACCTATATATATGGTTTAAACATTTCTACCGCTAATTTAGATAAGGTTGTCTACAGCTACCCTTTTTAACTAAGTCTAACCAGTAAGACATAATTATAACAATAAAGCCATTTTTTTTCTATCTCCTCAGACTTTGTCGGCTGACGTGGCGAAGAGCGGTAGCTATAGACAACCTTATATAAAGTGGCTGTAGAAATGTTTAACCCTATATATATATATATATATATATATATATATATGTTATATCTACAAGTTTTTTATTTGCAAACTCTTACAAACCACACTATGTCTGACCGGTCATACACTAATCAAGAGTGCATGGCCGGCAATACTTAGTGTAATTTGTAAAAAAAAGTTTGTAAGCGGATCCTTCCCCATATATGGGATAGAATTCTTTGATACTAGTGTCAAATTTTGAAATTTGACATCAAATCCTAACTTTTGATTTCTGTCAATCAACGATTATTATTTATTAGGAATCAAGCTTATTAATTAATATTAATTCTCAAAAAAAGATAATCGTTCATTTACGAAAATCAAAGATAGAATTTGGTATTAAATTTCTAAATTTGACATCGGTGTCAAAGGATCCATATATATATAGGGTTTGATTTTCTCATGTTGCATGAGAATTTAATTCTCATGTTGTGACTCAACTAGTGGTGGACCTCGCATTTATTAAAAAAAAGTTTTGCACGTAAATCGAAGGGTCACAACATGCGAAAATATTTTTCTTATATTATATATATATATATATATATATATTAAATAAATCTTATAATATATTTATACACATATACTCTGATCAACATTAATCGGAACCGAAAAAGATTAATCATAGTAGAGAAAATAGTTCTTGGCATAAGATTTGAAAGTTTTAAAATAATATAGAATCTTCATTTTTGTAAACATAAGATAAAGACAAGGAAACATAGAGAAAGCTTCAAAAAATAATCAAATAACAAAAACCACATACACAAGAAGAAATGGGACTACTCCAAATGTCATTTTGTATTAATCCTAAAACTCGTGTATAGAAGTGCATCGTACTGAAATTAAAAGGTCAGGCAATAGTCTTCGAAACGGAACATAATTAGTTCAACGAAATGCCGTGGAAAGCTTGTGAACGAAACAATTTTTTTGTTTTTAATACAAGTGGGAATTGAACACATAATCTAATATTCAAACCCACCAATCCTAATAACATGTAAATGAATGAAACAAATTAGATCTTATGGGACTGACTTAAAGAAAAAATAACAAGATTAGAAGAATACAAGAATACTGTTAGCTAAAAGAATAGTTAAGAGAAAGTTTAATTTTATCACAAAAATTAAAAGAGTTTTTTTACCAGAGAGAGTTTAATTTGTTAGCTACACAAATAGTCGTACGCATAACCTTTCGGTTACATAGAGTAAGGTCACCGCTTCTCTAGGGTTTGCTTTTATATCCAAAATCTCATTTCAACCCAAAACTAAAATCGTAAAGGTGTTAAGTTTATGAATCATTCCAATTATATGATTCTCATTTAGTCCATTTTTAATCAATATAAAATTTCACTACTCACACTTGAATTTCCAACACTTAACCGTCAAAATTGCTTGCGTAGTTGCTTGAGGATGAAGATTAATAAACTGAAGTGCACCAATTCAGGTGTTTAACTTGCTGATTTCACTAAACCGAAGACAAGACAGGATTAAAACATTCAGTAACCCCCGAGAGTTTCCATGACTCCACATTTCTTGTCATTGAATGATTTGACTGTAACATGGTGGCATGGAAGCCTCTGAGGGTTGCCGAAGACTTTCTCCTTTCAAATTCCGTAACTCACAATCCATGCTAAGATTACGAAACAAAAATACCTATTTATACACAAAGATAAAAAAAACTTATTCTCACATCCCACCATTATTTGAAATTGGATAGCAAACGACATTCCCATTCTTTCTCTGCTGAGAGTTTGATTCACCGATTTTAGATAATGTTACTTTAATTATGGATCATGACTAGTTAGAATTTATTCCTCATGAACTTACCTGTTTCAAGGTCCAATATTGCTTCTGAGATAGGGCCATATTGTTTTGCTTTAATTTTGATAAATAAAAGTGGGGTAAAGTGTGATCATTTTAAAGATGTAAAGTTGTGTCATTTTAAGAGAGATAAAGAGATAGATATATAAAGGAGGAGAGAGTTGACAAAAAAAAGAAAGTGTGGGTCCCACCTCTTTGTGAGAGTGAAAGGACATAAGTTGTGTCATTTAAAAGTATAAACATTTTTTCCATAAAAGTGATTCTCCAGTTATGTACCAAAATTTGAAAATTAATATTGACAATATGTAATTTCCTGGTAAAATCTTTTCCAGCAGGTTGCACATATAGCGATATGGAACAATTAGGGATTACATTTTTTACAATAATTTTGACAAAAAGATGACAAAACTGAATAATGTTAAAGATTAATCCCCCGATTGAGTCCTGCCAATAAAAATTAGGGAAAATTACAATGATGTAGGCCATGCTAACAATTTTATAATTGTACGTACTATGATTATTGAGTATATTTTTAGTAGGAAAATATATTAGACAACTATATATTTTTTTACTAGAAATATTATTAGGGTTTAATGTTTTTTCCTGTGAGTTGAAAATATATAGAGTTATCTTACTCAGGGTGGTTTGGCCCTACGAGGAAAAGAAATAAAGCAAAAGGAGCCCAACTTGAAATATTAAATCCTTGTTATTATTATTAATTCTTAGATAAACAAGCAATTTTAAAGATTAAATTATCTAACAATTATCAACCACCAAAAAAAATAAAAATTATCTAGCAATTATCCTTAAATTTTGACAACTTTATTTTTTTATATTTTTTTACTATATGTCTAGTATTCGATCCATGTGAAAGAATCTCTTTAATTTGTGTAATTCTGCCCATGGATTTCAAAGCCACTGATGAAAGATATTTGATTGCCAAGATTGCGATTAGTGCGTTGACATTCTAATATGAAGCGTTAGTTTCCAATAAAACAGCATCATTTTGGAATTCGCTTTGGGGTTGTGACTTTTTTTGACGGAGAATAATTAAGTTATCCATATAGAAGCACTATGACCTATATTATACGAAGATTAGATAATTGCTTTTCTGAATTCGCAGAATTCTATGAACGTGTCATTTTTGCTCTTGTGGTCTAGTCTATGAAATCTTTCTGTAATATTAAGGGTCTGCATATAATGGTACAAATTTCTAAATCTGTTATTCTATATAAAAAATTAAAAAAAAAATTGGTTTTATATTTAAATATTAATTTTTAAAAAATATGTGTAAATTTTATCATGATTTTTGAAACTATAAATCTAGGGAAATATAAGTATTGTGTTTCCGGGAATAAAAATTTTGTGCTGCAATCTGTTTGTAACTATGTACTCCTCGCAATATATAGTTAAAGATGGATTGCAGGATAAAAATGATGTCACGTAACATGACATCCGACGTATTCATAAATCTATAGCGTCTGTTATAAAACATTATATATATATTTGGATCATGATCATTTTACACTGGTGTAAAATTAACAAATCTTACACCGCATCTTAATCGTTGATTTTTGTGCATGTAACGGTTATAATTTGGGAAGTCATACGAATTAATTAATTAATAATTATATTCAAATGACAACCGATGGTTTTTTCCCGTCAACGGCTGAGATGCGGTGTAAGACTTATAATTGGGAAAACATTTCTATATGGGTAGGATCAATTTACTTTAAATAAAAGTGCTATATCCTGGCTATCAAAAAAAAAAAAATTATATCCAATTTTTTCCATTAACTCACTAGATATATAGAAGATAAACGGCTAAAATTGAGTGCTTACTTGAACTAAAAATTCTACTACTATATCTTAACGGAATAAAGATGGGCTGTTTTAACTCATTCTTCCCTATCTACCTATTTTCATTCTTACAGAGTTACCTAAAGATAAGCTTTCTCTTTATCTAAAAAGAGAGAAAAGATAAAAGCAAAACAGAGTTGTAGAGAATCGAATAATGAATCAAATACGGTATGACCCAGCATAATTGATTTCACCTTTTTCTTCTTAGAGCAATAAGGGCCAACCATGCCTATAAATTAATATGAACAATCGCATATAATCATGGTAAGGTTGAATGAAGAATTCTCCATGTTCCCTCAAAGGCTTCCAGTATACAATCATAATTTGAATACTGGAAGTTTTTGTTGGAACTTGAAGGTTTACTTCTACTTTGAGTGATCAGTTTCAAAATCATCTACTCAGTTTATCAAAATGTCTGTTCTGTTATGTATGAAATCCTCTTCATTTAGATCAAAAAAATATGAGGTTTCCGGTTTATCAAACTGGTTCAAGCAAGCAGCACCAATAGAAAATTCATTGATGATCTCTCCATGTTCATTTCTTTCTCTTTCTTCCAAATCTGAATATCAAAAATCCTAACAGATTTGGTTGTTGGGACATAATGTGAGGGATGTGCTTGAGCTTCCATAGAATAGTCCCGACGGTGGTGGCTATGAGGAGCTCATTGTGCTCGAGTGGAACAAGTGAATGGTGTACTTATAAACCACTCCAACTCTTAATATGAATTAGGAAAACTTATACTTACTACCTATTTTTTTTTTAGTATTTCTTATTACTAAATCTTAACCGTTGATTTCCGTCAATTTAACAGTTATAATTTATTGGATCATAATTATTAATTAATCATTAATTTACAATAAATTATAATTATTAGATTGACGGAAATTAACGGTTAAGATTTAGTAGTAAGAAGTAGTAAAAAAAAATAGGTAGTAAGTATAATCTTTCCCGTTAATTATAGGTGCAATGTTTAAGGTAAATGGCGGCAGCCCAAGAGTTCTTTAAGAATATATGATTTCTCATTTTAGTGAATTAATCCACGCTTGATATATAATATGGGTTCAACGTAATATAACTTCTGAAATCCAAACAAAAATAGAATTCATTTCAAATATTACAGGCTTTTGGTATATATATATTTTTTTTACCGGGAAATTTTTTTTTTCCAAAAAATATTGTGAGAACTTTTTTTTCCTGAGTAAGTTATAAAAAAGTGTTTGGTAGGCCAATTTTTTTCTAAAGTTGGGTTAATGTGCAAATTTATTTCCCAGATGGTGGGAAAAATATAATACCATGGATGAGATGAGATTATTTTTTTCTATGTGTAGTTAAAAATGGGAATGATGGGGAAAAAAATATCTTCAGATTATTTTACTTTTACTCATGCCAAGCATGATAAAAAAAAATTCTCCATCCCATTTTCTCAATATTTCAAAAAGAATTCCCACGCCAAATGGCCCCTATATGTTCCGGGGAAGATATAGTGTGTAGCAAATAAATATTTTTATTATAGAATTTTTTTTCTTCATATAATACATGTATAACGCCTTTCTTTAAAGAAAGAGATACCTCTTGCTTGATAAATTAGGGTGAATACCCTTTTATATATGGCAGCTGCTTCAAGAGTTCTATCTAAGAATATATGATTTCTCATTAATTTAGTGAAATTTGCATTTCTCGGTTGATATAAAAATATGCAACACAAAGAAATTTCTTTGTATGTGATCTCTACGGCCAAATTAAAGAGGTGTACTGTGTTTTATATCATGATGTTATTTCAAATGTATGCAAGGTGTAGGTGACCGCTCACATGCTCATTTCCTCCCACCAGAGCTCGTTGTTATTTCAATGTTATGTAATTAATTAGCTCATTAATTTTGCGATTAAAACAAATTATTATTTCCTTAAAAAATAATCAAATCAAGATATTTTTTTATCATTTTCTTCTTCCAAAAATGAATGTCACAACATGAAGTTCATTGAATACAAAAAAAAAAATTACAATTGTAAATTTCATTGCATACATAATTATATATACGCTAATTTTAAAATATTTGTCGCTTATGATAATTATATAAGTATTAAAAAAATTAAATAAGTTTAACAATTAATAATTCTTTAATTTTTATAATGACAAATAAATAAAAATGATTTTTTAAAGCGACAAAAATTTTAAAAGTGGAAAATTAACTATTTTTCCTCCCACTTAAAGAAAGTTGTTATTTTTGTTGGATATGCATGGTGGATCTGTACGAGATTATGTACTGTTGTGAGCTTTTGATTTAGTGTAATATTTCTTTCTTTTTAGTAATTTGGGCTTAGCTCATGAATAGATGTTGTTAGGATTTTTTCAATCCTATTTATATTCTTCTTGTCAACCGAGTGACTTGTAACGAGTAACGGAGTGAGGTGAATATAATACAAACAAACTGAACGTGAAGCGGGATAAATAACTTGTCTATTCCCTCTCTTTCTCTTTTCGTGGATTTCCAACAATTTCAGTGCTCGATTAATTTTTAAAGTCATAAACTTGTATGTGACTTGCTAGATATATTTTTGTTTTTTATTTTTTTCAGTAAGATATTAAAATCGTGCTTTCCATGTAAAATTGCCTAAGATTTTATTAAATTGATATCGTGTTTTCTATACACGAATTATTCTCTCTCTTTTTTATTAATTTGTGGCCATGACCTGTGACTTTTTATATGGAGAAATTTGTGAATTCTTCGGCAGAGATGGGGAAATTGGGGAATAAGAAGAGAAGTTTTCAAGCAACATATCAATGTCTTTTCCTTTTTCCATTTTCCAATTTATATTAAGAGCAACCGTTAGCAAAGAAACCAAACACTACTAAGGTCCCAACAGCAAAAAATACAAAGGGCTAAACAACAACTTGGTGTATGTTTGGGAGCTTTTTTTTTAACTTCTTTTCTCCTTATAAGCAGAAGTTAAGCTAAATAGATTTTTATAAAAAGCTCTTATAATAAATAAAAAAAAATTATAATGAAGAAAAATATCAAAACTCAAAAGCTCCTAGGAGGGAAAATTTCTTCAATGCATAGCAATACCAAATTGGATGCTCCTTTTTCTAAATGGAGAAAGTTTCATTTTATTTGAATCAAGGTTTTTATTTGTATTTTTATTCAAGTCCCGTAAATTTTTATTTTTTTGAATTGGACGTAGGTGTTGTGCAACGGTTATACCAAGAGCTTTTTTTTTTAAGTTGTATTAGTTTTATTTTAAAATGAACAGTTTTTAAGTAACTTTTTTAAACTAAAATTTTTATATAATCATTACACAGTTTTTAGCTTTATTTTTAAAGTTTGTTTTTTTTTCCTTTCTCTTCCTTCCGTTTTGATTGTGTGTGTGATTGCGTCGATTTCAACACTTCACACACACATATATATATATATGATAAAATCATTTCTACAGCCGCTTTATCTACAGCAACACAGGTGTATGGTTATGATTCCCCACATTTAATACTTTCATCTTTCGTATGGTTATGTTTTCCCGCATTTAATGTTTTTAAGTATATATATATGACAAGCATTTGATTGCTACACATACAACAGCTACAGAAATTGTAAACCTATACATATATATATATATATATATATATATATGTGTGTGTTTAATTATGATACTAAAATGTGATTTTATAATGTCATGTAAATTAGTTAAGTCCCTTGCCGGTTGCCACTAGGGGTGTTAACGGGCCGAGCCGAGCTTTGGTGTTAAAAGGCTAAGCATGTGTCAACCTGACCAAGCCTATTATCTGTTATGAATATAATTATCGGCCTGTGGCCTGTCTTATTTACAAAAATTAAAAGTCTAGTTTAACCTGTTTAAAAAAATAAGACAACAAGAATTTATCCAAACAGAATATACAAACAACAACACTGATAATTCCATAAATATTCATAAATTCAATATATATCCAAACAACATAATATAGAACAAAATTATTCAAAAAGTCTGTTAAACCAATAAAATGGGATGAAATAAATTGGTGAGAGAGGGCTAATACAAGTAGTATAAAAAATATAAAATAAATATTTATATACTACGTCAGCATGGGAGGCTCTAAGGCCGAGCTTCTGAATTAGAGCTGAAGCCTTTTTATTAAACGAGCTTTTATACAATTCCAAACCTGGTTCCATCAACCAATTTTAGACATATAAGCTTAGGCCTTCACGAGCCGAGCTAAAAGTCTTGGTTCGTTTAGCACCCCTAGTTGCCACTATAACTCACTTTTGGTGATTTATATATCTTTTACTTTTGATGCATGGGCTTAGAGATGATGCAAGTTCGTGAATTAATGGATAAGAAGGACATTACAATTATCAAGTATCTAATTTTTAATGCTAAAAATATTGACGGTATCTAATTTTTTTGCGGATAGCATGCTCCATTGTGGAGCAAAAAATGGAAAATAACAAGACATATCTAATCTTGCCTTCTTCTTTTTTTATAACTACTCCCGCCACAACATTATCATACGGACGCCGTATATATATATATATATATATATATATATATATATATATATATATATATATATATATATATATATATATATATATATATATATATATATGTGTGTCAGGATCATTTTATACCAGTGTAAGTAACACTTTCAATTTGACCATTGATCTCACTTATATCTAAGGGCTCAAATTTTTTAGTAATGTGAGTCATTGTATACAAGTTGATCAATGGTTAAGATCGAGTATAAGACTTCTAACTCTTACACTGGTATATATATATATATATATAGAGGTAGGATCCTTTGACATCGGTGTCAAAATTCTCATCTGAGAGCTGTTAGATCAAAAAAGATCAACGATTCTGATTTATAAACATGTGACACCTTGATTTTCTTTAATCTAACGGCTATCAGATGAGCTGTCAAATTTCAAATTTGATACCAGTGTCAAAGGATCCTACCTTATATATATATATATATATATATATATATATATATATATATATATATATATATATATATATATATATATATATATATATATATTGATGTTTAAACCACACAGTGAATCAAATATGGTTCCTGCAGAATTCGACAATCATGTAAGTGGAAAGTCTTCTCAACTAGATGGTAAAAAAAAATTAGTCTACGGTGTATTCAACCGAATCCATTGAATTGTTCATCAATTAATAAAGTAGCTTAGTAGCTAGATATATATATATATATATATATATATATATATATATATATATGTCTTCTAGCAATATGAATGAGACAAATTCAATAACCACATAAAAAGGATGGCTAGCTTCGTCTAATCAAATGAGTTCAACTAAGATGAAATGGTAAAAGTGATTGTAATACTAATACTCACGTTACTGGTTCTCGCCTCTGGGATCCAACTTTGCTTATCTTTATATATGCCAAACTTCGAAACATATATGAGGAACCAGTGCCTTTGGAGATTTGTGATTTTTCGTTTGCCCAACAATTTACATGACGTCTAAAATGATGCCCCTAAAAATAAAACAAATCTTCTGGTGACTTAAATCTTTTTGAACTGTTTGAGGTGTAGGAAATTCACGTGAGTTGTGGGTAAAATGAGGGTGTACAAATCATACATTGAAAATAAATGAATAAATAAAATGGAAAATATATAATTAGTGGATATATACGTACGTAATCCTAATAAATTTTGAGTAAAATGCAATCTCGTTAAACCGATGATTTATGATTTCCTTTATAAGTTATTAATTTTTTTATTTTACAAATTCTACCATGATAAAGTTTCTAAAAAAAAAAAAAAGTACACGATGAATAATTGTAAAGATTGTCAATAGAGGTGATACAGTCATAATTTTTTATTTTTTATTTTATATATCAACCCTAATTATCTCTTTGAGATGAGTAGATTCTCTCGGGTATTCTCACAAGCTTCGCCTCTTTCAACCGGCTATGAAACTAATCCCGAAACATAAGGAAGCTTCCTCCATGAACCAATAAAAATATCATGACTATAATTTAAACCATTAACAAATAATTAGTAGAAAGTTTAACATCATCGCCAAGGAAAAAAAATAAAAAAGTTTATATAATTTGCTAGCTGGTACAAATAATGTTCATTTGAGACCACGTAGCTAGTGTATTTTTTAAGGTACTCACTCCAATTGTAGAAAAGAATAGATTGATTGGTTCACATAAACAAAAAGTTTAATAAGAAAATTCAAGAAACATGAATTATTTAACAGCCAAAACCATCCGTGATGCTACTTGAGGATGAAAACAGATAAGCTCAAGTACACCAACTCAGGTGTGTGTTTAACTCACTGATTTCACTAAACCAAGAGAGGATTAAAGACTTGGGTAACCCAAAAAGTACTTCCACGACTCCACATTTCTAGTCATTGATTGATTTGACTATAACATGGTGCTGTGGAAGCCTTTGAGGGTTACTAAAATCTTTCTCTCAAATCCCTTACACAAGCCATGACAATATTACGAACAAGGAATGCCTATTTATACATAGATGACAAATTGATTCCCTCATCCCACAATTAATTGAAATAAGACAACTAACATTCACATTTTTGATTCACCAAATTTTAGATAAGGTTACTTTATTGATCTCGAATAGTTAGAATTTATTCCTAACGAACTTGCCTTTTTTCAGTGTCCAAGTGTCAATGCTTTGCTTTGCTTAAAGAGTATGCAGAAGAAAGAACTAAGATTCAATATAGAGCACACTGATTATGAAGGCATTCCATGTGCAATAATCTCTCTAATTTCAAAGCTAGCCATTAATGGAAGGAATGTGACTGCCAAAAATGCTATTATAGTTGCGTTGACATTCTGGTATGCATTGTTATTATCCAATAATAAAACAGCATCATATCGACATATATAGCTTTGGGGTTGACTCTTTTCATGCAGAATAAGTTATCCATAACAAGCTCCACATGTTATATTCTACGAAGATCATTACTTTTCTAAGTTTATTGAACTATAAACATGTCATTTTACCTCTTGTAGTGATTCCATGAAATCTAGTCTAATTATTGTTATTATTATCTAATCTAATATATTATTATAAATATTATATAAAGTAAGGATTTAGCCTATGACTTGTATATCATGTGCTATTTTGTGGTTTTTTTTTTTTCTTTCAAAATGCTAACTTCTGCCAATGTATCAAAAAAAAAAAATTGCTAATTCTTTCGTAAGTTATATATGTTACAACAATTAATCCACTTTTTTTTTGTATAACTGGCTTATAATAATACACTTAATTTCATTTATACCTTTGGTGGTATCTATCTTTAATATATGTATTTACACATGTTTCACTTTTTTTTTTCTTTTAATGTTATATACATTAGGAAAACTTCCATAAACCCCACCAAGCAAAATCCTTGACATATCAGAAAATAAAAGAGAATCAATCTGAAGGGAATATCATTCTAAACCATCCAATTCTGAGCTTGCTTGGAATTCCACGTAACCAACAAAAAAAAGCTTATTCATTATTCATTAATCAAAAAAAAATTATTCTAATAATAAGTAATAAGTAATAAGTAATAACTCATTCTTGTAGAGAGTTAACTCCATCATGATATGATATGAATATTCCTAAAATATCTGTGATTTATCCAAAAATAAAATAAAAATAATAAGCCATTCTTGTTGAGGTTACAATTTGATATTCAGAATAACGGCACCATCTTTATGGGTCTCATTCTCCACCTCTGCATGCTCAACCAAGTAAGAATGGCTTCTTTCGAGATAGACTCAACCCAGTGGCACAGTCATGTTGAGACCAATTGAGAATTTTGACACTGGCAGGTTTTAAAATAGAGGAGGATATTTTGACTACCAAAATTTTTCACTACCAACTTATTACCAATCTAATCATCATTGGATCAATGAGAGAGAATGCTAAAAAATTTATGAGAGAGAATAAGTGGATCCAATGGTGATTAGTGACTTACGGGTGTAATAAGTTGGTATATATATATATATATATATATATATATATATATATATATATATATATATATATATATATATATATATATATATATGGGTAGGATCCGTTGACCGGTGTAAATTTGAAATTTACACTCAATCTTAAGTCTTAGATCAAAAAATATCCAATGGTGGCACATGCTAAAAAATTAGAGTCCTTGATATAAGTTTTCAATGGTCAAGATTAAAAGTGTAACTCTACATATAGTGTAAAATGATCCTGACTATATATATATATATATATATATATATATATATATACTGCCATAAATTTTCTACTACTAACTTAGTTATCTAATCACCATTGAATCAAAGAGAGAGAATGTTAAAAAGTTTTTGAAAAAAGAGAAAATGTTGATCCAATGGTGATTATATTTAGTTGGTAGTAGAAGATTTTGGTAGTGATCATATTTCCCTATATATATATATATATATATGTGAAAAGTATTTTTCCAATCACTGGATATAAAATTTCTTCAGTGAACTTAAAACGACGTCGTTTTGGGATTATAAATTAAAAAATTATAATGATAAAGACTAATATAATAATGCAATATATTATAATTATAAAAATACCTTGACTTCATCCCAAAACGATCGTTTTAACTGAGATAACTTTATCACCATGGGTGTAACATCCCATATATATATATATATATATATATATATATATATATATATATATATATATATATATATATATATATATATATATAGGGTTATATTTATAACTTTTTTTGTGCCCGGTCATACTTAGTGAAATTTGTAAAAAGATTTATAAATTAAACAGATCATTCCGCCATGGGAGCTTTGTCAAAGCTTAAAAATAGCAATTTCTTGAGAGATTTTCATCACAAAACAACCCAGAAAAAACAAACCAACAAGATTCTAATATAATTCCTCTTAAAAACAACATATTTTTTAGAGCTTTTGGACGTTTAAAAAAAAACCAAGCTATGGATCGCGATTTTTCTTGGCACAAATATGTATGATCTATGTATTAAAAATAATATAAAAATCTTTGAACCAATTCTCGTTTTACATCAATGAAACAAGATCAATTTAAAGAAAGATTGAAACTTTCATAATATAAATCCTATATTTCGTAACAATACATTCATGAACGAA
Organism: Gastrolobium villosum; assembly: GCA_032173675.1. Taxonomy (NCBI): domain Eukaryota; kingdom Viridiplantae; phylum Streptophyta; class Magnoliopsida; order Fabales; family Fabaceae; genus Gastrolobium; species Gastrolobium villosum. The sequence goes on from JAVKPL010002358.1 coordinate 145,731, forward strand.
ATTCTTTCACTATAGCAAACAATTTCAAACAATTTTTGTATCAATAGATAACTAAAAATTTGTTTTTCAAAAGCCACAAAACAATTTAATGAATACTCAGAATATATATATATAATATATATATATATATATATATATGAGAAACTTTCTAAACTTTCATGTAATAAAACTCAGAAATTCAGATTCGAATTTTTCTTAGAATACTCAATGAAAAGATGCATATGATATATGGTTAGAAAACTCTTATCACGTAAAATAAAAACCCTAAGATTTCCAAGATCAATTGAAAAAAATTGCAAATGGAATTTTATCATGAACTTTAGCTTCTATATGTAAATTTAGAATTATTTTAATACATAAATAAAAATCGGATCTTAAAATATATATATATATATATATATATGAAGTAGATAATTTTTAACTTATTGGTCAAACCCGTGTCAAGAGCTCATATCAAAATGTTATCAAATTTTGAAGGAATTATTTAATTTAAAAAAATGTGGAGAGTTTTTGCTAATGTTGAATGTTTGTTAAAAATTATATTATGTTTTATTGATTGAGAAAATTATATTAGATTTTACTTTTTTTTATTAATATCATTGCATTTCTTTGTTATTTGTATATTGACTCTTGTAATTTCGAATGTTTGTTAAAAATTCCTTTGATTTTTTAAAATCTTAAAAATCCTTTCCTTATATTTCACTTAATAAAATTATATTTATTTTATACTTCAAAACTCTATTAAAAACCTTTTTGAAACATTTGGAAAATTAATTTTTAAAATTAAAAAAATCTGTTAAAATTTAAATAGATCTATTATATATTCATCTATCAAATCAGAAAAACATAATGTCACATGGAATTGAAAATAGCACACAGGGTATAAAGAGTAACTTGTATGGTTTAATTAGAGATGAAAATTGGAAGGAAAAGAAAAAGTCGAACAATAGCTGCAGTGTCAAAGGCTTATGTCTTTTTTTTTTTATAACAAGGCTTATGTCTTTTAAGATGGGAATGACCGTCTCATTTTGAGTTTCACATCTCGATAAGTGAAAATTATGTCTATTTCTCTTCATAAATTGTAATTATAACCCACCAATTTAATATCAAGGAAAAGAAAGATATACATAAAATTTTCACATTCCTAAATCATATGAAATTTTAACACGAGAATTCACTCCCCTCTTAAATTACTCAACTTTAGATCACTAAGTAAAAATCTGAGCTAATAATTCAATACATGAAATGAAGTTTCCTATACAATAGGAAGCAACCCGAAATAGGCTGCAAAGAATGAAACCATGGGAGTAAAATTTAGAGAACAAACTTCCAGCGGGAATATATATATATATATATATAGAACAAAAAATCAATATACAAAGCATAAAAAGAGAAAGAGTCAAGCTCTATGCAGTATGGAACAGCTTGGATACAAATTTCTCTACCTGCAAACATAAAGGCACAGGAGATATTAAGAATGTATGATATTTATATTAGAACAAGCATACTGCCAATTATTATGAAATTTGAGAGGAATACATCCAACTGATTAGTTTTTTTGTTTTAATTCCTTGCAATATGAAACATGATTAAATGTATTTTGTAACAGAAATTGTATATTTACCTCATGATAATATGACCAGTCCAAGGTACAAAGATCCACCAAGAAATGCAAATGAAATCATTCCCCTGAAATTGGAATTACATATACATGAATATTAATGACAAAATAATAATGACATTAGTGATAAAGCATATATTATTCTTGCCATCCAGCAGCTCGTTCATGCACTTCTTTTCCTTGTGCTATAACCTCATTATTTAACCATCTCAATAATCAATCTTGTGAAGCTTGAAGATATTTATAAATTTTCATTCAAATCTAACAAAAACTAAACAATCAGGGTGGCAAAATGAGAACAAGTTTCATAAACAAAAGGTTATTATTTACTAGAGCAGAATTTGTAACAAAAATAGTCTAAATTTCAATCCTATAAAACCATTAACTTCCAGTCCAAAATAAAAGAGTTTGTTTCCACTTTCCATACAGCAAAACTCACCAAATAACTCCCCATCCCACACCATTACAGGGGCACGGGCAAACTTCTGCAAACTTCTCAGCATCACTGGAGTTGACTCTTCGAGATATTAAATCATCATAAATATCTACATTATACGAATTTCAATCATATAATATAAGCCATGTCAGTAGATTTGTTATCGGAAGTGAAAATAAACCATATAAAAGGTGCTTGAAAGCATACCATAAACTGAAAACAAACTGTTCATCACACCTGAAAACCAAATCATAATTAGTTGCCTATATATTTCACAAAAAATGACAAATTGTCTACCAGAAACAAATTCAAATTATTTATAGGAAACAGATGAAGAGGACAAGAACATACCAATAAACAGAATGACATAGCGAAGGATATGGACTTTTGTTTTCTCTTGTAGAAGCCAAATTACAGCAATAAAAACAATAAATCCTGATAGTCATTGATCATGAAGAATAATGTGAGAAATCTTGTCAATGTCTTCTTTGCTTTTATCCATTTTATTTTTGAAGATAGTAAAATCACTCACCAATACAGAGTCCTCGGAGTGTCCACTATTTTGACAAAAGCATGTAGCAAGACATAGGAAAGGGGAGAAAAGTCAGGACACAAATAGATTCAATAGATTTGATAGAAAAGATTTTTATTTCTGCATCTATAACCATCTTACATTTTTAGCAATAAAGAGCACAACAAAAAGAGCAACAATGAAGCAACCAGCAGCAATTCTTGCCGTGATAAGATTTGTGGAAGCAAGTATCAAAGTCATTCCCCAAAATGATGAACCAAGATCTAGAGGAAAAACCAATCAGAAAAATGGTAAAATGCAACTGAAAAGTGCTCTTATTAATTTCAAATCATATGCATTAAAAAGTTTAGGGGTGTGTGTGTCTATTCAAGGTATAGAATATTAACATATTTATAGATCTCATTATTTGCTGCACATGTAAGCAAATTCACATCAAAACCATAGCATGTGTGCTGCTGTTAGTTTCATAAGTTTTGCTATGCATAAAACCCTGATTATAAATTAACTTCAAAAGATTTACCCCATTGCATACCTTGTTTATACACCATATAATTAACAACATCATTAACATCCAAGTAAAAATTAATGCGATAACTGAAAATTTAGGGAGAAAAGTGCATTACATCCAGCTGGCAAGATCACCCAGTATAGGCCACCTCGTGTCTGTGTTAACCCACCCTCATTTGCATGAACCTGGATTCCCTCCACCTATTGGCATCACAATAACAATGATTCAACATGCAGAAGACAGAAATACGTATAAAGAAGCTTACAGCAGAATCAAACTTATAAAATTTCTCAGCCTTAATATAATAAGGCCACCATGGTCCTGCCAGCAGTAAAAAAAAGTATAAAGCTAATCCATTGTTGAATATATTGGTAACGATATTTTATACAACCTCACTTCATTGAAACATGCAGCATTGATGCATATGAGTTCAGGATTTAGGAAGAATTGACTTGATATGAATAAATTACGCAACATCTTAACTTGCAACTACTAAAATAACAATGAATCTCCTTAAAAACCTTAAATCTATTGAATCCATAATTTGTAAGCTAGAACAGTGACATTGCTAGTGCTGTAATATCAGAAAAATAATTAAAAATAACAGAGATAAAAAAATAAAAATAAAAAACCTCTCAGGATGATTGCAAGCCATGGTTTACCCAAAGAAAGGAAGGCAAAACAATCTTAAAGAACAACATTAAATTCTTATCATGATATACAACTGTTTCTTTTCTTTTCTTTTCTTTTTTCCCTTTATTCATTCATAAAAGTTATTATGATCTCAAGGCATAACCTTGAGAAAATCAGAAGCATGCCCTTCTATCCCTGGTGGTTAAATCAGAACTTCCGTAAGCCTCAAATAGAGCATCATTTTCTATGTCAAAAAGATTAAAATACTTCTATAACGTCCTCCTTTCAAAACCAAAATTATGCTGGCTCCTACTTTTACACAAATGCAATTTAATTACTTAGCAGACAGTTTATTAGTTTATTGTTGTTCTAATGCTTCTATTATATCCGTAAACGAGACAAGACAATCACACTAGGAGAAATAGTGTTATGATTAACAGTTTTACTTTAAATAGTCTACCTAACTACCGAAGAGCATTCAAGTGACTAGGATCATCCTTGATAAGCAGCTCATTTGGTGAGCTAAATTTACCATCTTAATCAGCCCGTGCCTGCTAATAACTTTTAGTTGGTGAAATGAAAAATATCTCAACAAAATAAAATAGATCATTAGATGAATTTTCAATGCTATCTCCATTCAAATTAAGTTGCTAGTGGCTACATGTTTGACGATATATATTGGCCTCAGAAATTCTTGGATTTTTTGCAACACGATATTGTAAACCATAACTCATATCTGTATTTTCATGTAATTCAGGGCATAGAATACAAGCTGAAACTTGTAAAACATGGAAAAGGAAAAAATTCTTCAAAAGTTGTCTACTTGTATCATCAAAGAACATTAAGCTCCTACATTTACAGGTTTACCTTGCCACAAGTGAGCTTGCAAGCAATTGCATGACTCGCTTCATGCAGAAACACAGTGATGAGCTTAAAAGGTGTAAGTAGAAAAGTCCTCCATAGCTATAACCACCACAACAAATTATTTGCGTAAGAAAATCAGTTGTAAGCCACTGTAACCAATATAAATATCTACATGACATCAATATCAAAGGTTATTAAATCCATGTAAATATCTGGGAACTTCTCTGTTTTAACCAATAACAATTTAATATGATGTAGCATATAGATGTATAATATATGATCATAAACTAAGGACCTGCTTTTGGGAAGATTTATTGTCAAATGTCAAGTAAATCTAGTTGCTCAGACTTACTCAAGCACCTAACTTTGATTATTCTCTTGCTATTCTGCCATACGATTCTCTCAAGAAAACCTTTCCCCGTGGCAAAATTTATGGGTTTCAGGGCAAATGAACAACTAGTACTAGCTAGAAATATTCTACATGGCAACATCATTTGTGGAACACCAAATTCTTAAACCCCATTCCTCATTTACCAATACTAGAAAGCAACTGTTTTCTCTCAGCATTTCATTCTTTCTATTATGTAAGATTTCAATCGTTTTCATGTTCAATTTATAATACTCATCGAAATCAAATAAAGCAAAATATAGAATTGTCTTTAATAGCAAAATTACCTAAAAAGTGTGTAGATACATTTGAAAGAGAGAGAGAGAGAGAGGGGTGAAAATCAATTATGAATTACTTATTATCTAAAGCCTCTGAGTGTGACAAACATGGATATACTTTTGAATTTAGAAGAAACAATATCTATAATCCTAATTCATAAAGTGGGGGTTTTTCCTTTCTGAAAAGAAGAAAGAAAAGTGGGTTTGAGAGAGAGAGAGAGGAAGAAAAAATGATACCAGGAGGATTACTACGGTGAAGGCAGCAACACAAGCAATGAAAACCTTCTGGTCGTGATCACAACAGTTCTTGAGTTCCCAGTTCGGCATTGCTGTTCTGATAAAAACCCAAAGATGAAAAGGATTCAACTTTGAAGGAGGACAATGGTGTTGTGTTTTGATTCTCAAGGAAATGTTTGGTGGGGTGGGAAAGCCGAAATGACAGAAAGACAATTTTATAAATAAAGTAAAACAAAACAATTAAGAAAACAACAAAATACGGTAAAGCCAATGTATTGGGTAGAGATGCCTGCAGCGACAAGAGATGACTTGGCTTAGTGTCCAACGCGTAAAGTCAACCACGTCAATGTATTTTTATGATTGGGTGAACATTTGAAATTGAATAGTTCAATATTCATATGTTCTAGGGTCTCAAAGATAGGTCATAATACAAAAATTCGTGTTCGGATTAATCCGTAAAAAAAAAAAAACCGTGTTGTGTTTGTGTTAAAAAAGTTGAAACGTAAAAAATGTGTGTCGTGTTCGGGTTAATGCGTTCGTTGACCCATAATTTTTTTAATTTTATTTTATTATTATTATTATTTAAAATTTTTTAATTTGACCCATTTTTTTGTTAATTACCGTTTTGACCCCTATTTTGCGTGTCATTCTTATTGTGTCGTGTCAACCCATAAAAAATTCGTATCAACCCATAAAAAATTCGTGTCGTGTTAGTATTGAAGATTTTGACACGAAAAAAAATTCATGTTGTGTTTATATTGATATATTCATGTCGTATCAAATTCATGTCATATCAATCCGTTTTCACACCCCTAAATTCTTCCAATGCATTCTTCAAAATAACGTTGTTACAAGATAAGACCACTAGTGAATATAGAGAGAGAGAGAGAGCAGATGTGGTACTTTAAGAGAATACATTTACATTGAATTTGTTTTATACTATTTTGTGATTTGAGCTCACTAAAAAGTAAGATTAAATACATCTTTATTTATGTATTTTAGAAATAGACTCAGCTTAAAAAAGTCTTATTTTAACCTCAATTAATGGTAAAATCTATCACTTGAAATATCTTTCTCCTATAGTAATTGAAATATTTTTGTATATGTAAAAAAAATTTAGCTGTTTCCTGTGTAAAACTTTTGCATCGTTATGTACTAAATAAAACACTTCAATTTGTCATTTGATCCTTTCATATCTATCTAGTTGAGTTTTTCTTGCTTCCCTGTTCTTTAGATATAGACACAGTCACCATTCAAGATCTTTGTCTGTGTCTTAAAATCGACTGGGTCCAAATTTCCCTCACATGTAAAAAGTAGGGCCTTTTTGGTTGGCTTTTTCAAGATGCAATTTACTTGCTTTTTTGTTCGATTATAAAAATACATATTCAACTCTTTTCTCTTACGCAACACGAGATAAATATATTCAACTCTTTTCTCCTCATAAACTAATTCTTGTTTAGCTTCTACATTAGCATTCAATTTATCGATGTTTTGATTATGTGATCATATAAGTTAAAGTAGAATTTCTCTACAGGCAAAATAGTGCCTAGTCAATAAACTGAGTGAAAATATCTAAAAATATTATTGAACTTTGCTTAAACTTGCAGCTTATGCAATGAAATTCTATCATGCTGAGCGAGAAGTGGAGTTTCCTAGTCACCATTCTATTCACACAACCGCTACTACCATTAGTGTGAATTGTTGTGTCTGAAAGAACGAAAATCATTCCCATCAAGGCCTCTATGCATTCCCATTAATACCATTTATATGATATATATGAGGTAGGATCTTTTGACACCAGTATCAAATTTCAAATTTGAGCCTATAGATCAAAAATTTTTAACGGCTCTGATTTGTAAGCATGTGTCACCATTGATCTTTTTTGATCTAATGGCTCTTAGATGAGGTGTCAAATTTAAATTTTGACACCGGTGTCAAAGGATCCTATCTCGATATATATATATATATACACAAAGCAGAAAGGCACAACAGAAGGGTGATATAATGACTTGTAGACCTTAGTCCTCGTGAGAGGAATGGCGACTATATTTTTCCCTCCTACGAGAGTGTTCATCTCTTTCTTTTCTTTTACGAGAATGCTTCTCTGTTTTGGTAGAACTCTTGTGTCGATGTTCTTTCTCAGATGAACTCCTGTCATGGTAACGATCACCACTCCTCTCCAAAGAGCTCCTTCGACGAGAGTGGTCTTCTCGGTGACTTGAACTCCTTTTGTAGTGAACTTCCTCAATGTCCACTGAACTTTTGAGGGAACCTTCTCTTCTTTTCCTGTCTTTAGAACTCCTTTTATGAGAGTCTTCTTCCCTGTCTGAAAGGTTCCTTTCTCTTCTAGGCGGGGATGGGACCTGTACATGTGTATGGACAAATGAAAAAAATTAACAAACGAAATGTGCATTTCAAAATCTTGGTTTGGAACATTAACTTTTAGTAGACTAAAAGTTGAGATATATAGTCCCACATTGGTTGGATGAACAACTAATGTGGCCTTTATAAGGCCTTGGGCACTCCCATCCTTTGAGTGGTGTATCCTAGACAAAAAACAAAAGGCTCGTGTCCCGGGTTCGATTTCCACTTTCTTTCAAATGGAATTTCTTTGTTCGCACAGGTAGGTGGGCCTGTAAGATCTGTTTTGTAAAAAGCCTTGAGCTCTCGTGTGAGGGGGCGTGTTGAAATATATAAAACCATTAAAAAGTCCTCACCCACTAGCTTAAGCTTTTAGGTTGAATTGGTTCTTTACACTAACGATTTATTGAAAGCAACACTTGAACAAGTAAAGAGAAACGTCATGTCATGAACCACAATGAAGAATCCTAGACCAAAAACAAAGTCATTCGTCGTTTTTAATATCTTAAAATACTTAATATGGATCTGCTGTTCTGACAACTTTTTATATAAATAGGATATGCTCAAAAGGTACAAAACGACACCTGAAAGCGTGACATGTATCTTCCCTCAGGCGGAGGTGGGATGCCAAGCTTCTCCAATTCCTCATATGGGATTGATTTCCTGGTTAAATAGTAGAGAAATAACTGAATCAATAAAGCCACAAGTCAAAGAACAGAAGCTAAGATATGATAGTTAACTTGTTAGGTCAACTTCAAGCCGGTGTCATAAGCCATATAATAGCTTATAGTCAAATAGTAAATGGAGATATGTCATGCTTTTGTCTACAATGCCCTAACTAGCTTTATACCTTTTCACAAAACTTTTACAATGAAGAATTATACAAACAAGTTCTTTCAGTTTTGAGAATCATAGCTTACACCACAGAGGCATTCAATCCTCTTATGACGCTTTAACCTTCAATACACCTATATAGAGTAGTCATATAAATCATTACCGTCATCACTGCCCCATATTTCAATCTTACTCTCCCTCTTATCCTTCTGCCTTTTTATATTTGTATCACTATCAACGGATTCATTTTAGAACGAACTAGTTCAACAACAAAATAAAAAATAAACCTCAGTTGGGATAAAATTAAATCAGAAGAGAATGAACAGTCAATGATATCCACACACAGCTATGTCTCATGGATACTTCTTAATTTACATTAGAACTTATTAAAACTGGTTCAGTCTCAGACCCAATAAGTATGAGTATTTGTATCAGTGCATCATATAAAGTGATATAAAACCAAATAAAACCAAACATGGCAATACCGCAATACCATAATATTTAAAATTATAATAATTGAGAAAATTATACTGACCCGTGAGATTTGGCTAAATCACACTCATCTCCTCTCTTGTTTCAAAAATTACATTGAATTGCTGTACTTTGAATTTCCATTAAAAAAAAATAGTAATAATCATAAAAAATAACAAGAACCAAGACTTATCTCGATTCTTGGGATTGGCCACATTTAAAATTTTGCAGACACATACTCCCCCTAGTACAGCTTCCGTACAAGTGAGGGATACAAAACATTTTTCTCTAATAATCAACCAATTGATATAATGCTTCAATATTCATTTGAATTTAAAACACAAGAGGTTGTCACACATGTCTTTGAAAACTAGGTTATAAGATTGCTCAGAAATAAGGAAAAATATAGTTTGCAGATATAAGAGGAATGAACTGTACAGTGGTGCACGAAATGGTTTTTCTCTTCCCCCAAAACGAAGTTGTCCTGATTCCTTCTTCCCACTAAGACCACCACCTGTAGAAGAGAACAGAAAATGATCAGATGGCTCTGGCTCAGTGGGTAGAATAAGCAACTTAAAGAATGAGTCACTTTAACTGACCTAACCTTCTAGGAATCCATCCAGGCATCAACTGCTGTCTGTTGTAATCAACTATGATTTCACAATCATCAATAAAAGAATGATGAGCATCCTGCAAACGAGAAAAATCAATACTTATCAGTACCATTAACATTTCATAAAAAAGCATATTACAAGCCAGCTCTGGAGTCCAGATGATTTCATTAGTACCAGATATGCTCCCTATATATATATAGATAGTTAATAAGGCTTGATAGGATTTTATTTTTTGTCATGTCATGAAGCTACACTTTTTTAAGCCAAAAATTAGACAAAGTTTTAACATGTTGTAGTACCATATATGCTCGTCGCATCTCCCTTTCAGTTTCATATTCAACAAAAGCATAACCACGAGAAGCTCCTGTCACTGCAACCAAAAATAAATAAATCACATGTAAAAACTTAAATCCCAAAGCTTGATAATATGTATGGTTAAAAGAGAAATTATCAATACATCATTCAAAAGCACAAATTGCCAAACCATTTGCAGGGTCTTAACACAAAAACATGGTTATACAAGATGCTGCATAAATAGCCCAATTGGAAAAGCTATATCTGTTGGTAAATGAACAGTTACAAAGAGTTAATAAAGGATCCTTTTCCAGTATGCGGGCAAACCATAAAACAACTTAATAAAAGAAACAATATACCAACAATCACTGATTCAAATGTAAGGAGCTTGTTCCCCTTAACTAGAGGTCTCAAATTCGAGCATGGGAATGGAGAAAATGGTATTGGGAGAGCCACCTCCTATATTGGTCGGACCATGCTCGAACCATATTAAAGTTGATGATTGATAAACGAGTGGATAAATAAACTAAAAAAGAAACAATATAAGTTCCCAGGTATATAAAATTTAGATGCACCATATTATTTCAATAAGACGGAAAACAAATTATACTGGAAAACTATACTAAAAATAGCAGTATCTTGATTCCTGAGAGACTTAAATATTTCACAGTTCTTAAAATGACTTAAATACAACAAAACATATCATTGAATCTAAAATAGTTATTTCAAAAACACAATCAGAAATTCAGAGCATTATACGAGTACTCAATCAGCAAGTAGCGTACTAAATCATATTGACCAGCACGCTCAATAAGAAATATCATTTCTACTAGATGTGTTTCAAAAAGCATATAATTTGAAGATGTAAAAGAGATCCACATAGAGCTGGAGAAAATAACTGCCATAAACTGACAATCAAAGAGGGGTTAAGAACTAAGATAGACCAAAGAATGATACCAATGTCCCTGACCAAGCGCAAGTTCTTCACCTGACCATACTTACTCATAACCTGAAAGATAAAAAACACACATTCCATAACATATTAAGATACAGGAGAAATTAATTATGCTATAAAAATGAGGCAGCAAAAGAAGTAGTGGCAGTATCCTAAACATGGGTCAGGAGAATTGTAAGTATCCTCCATAAATCGAACACCAAGTTGTCTTTTTTAAGATTGACTTCCATCCTTCCAGGAAGAAACTTTTAAGTTTACACAACTATAATTGAGTTCCAGATGCTCCTGTTGAATTCATAAGCTCTATGTTCCTTGCATACTCTTGCTTATTCATTGTTTATGCAGAGACTGGTCCGAATTGAACCCTATCCAAGTAATCGAATTTCTAATTTCCCTTCTTCAGTAAAAATGAAACTAAATTAACTAAAAAGGGTCGACCCAGTTGAATACCCATTCGTGAGTGTTTGGGGAAAAAGACATACGAGTCAAGTCTTACCCCCGCTTTTACGGAGAGGCCGAGTCGAAGCCGGGACCTTGGACATCACGGTAAGCATGCTTACCACTTAACTAAGCTAAAATATATTTGGAACAATTTTCTACATAATTGTATTTATCATATAAACAAGGGAATTTTTTTTTTCAGATGAAGAAAAAAGAGAGGCAATATTACTAACTTTTAACACTTCTAACATGGAAGATGAACATATTCTATTTGCATCCCAAATAAAAAAAAAATCGAAAAAAAAAATTAACCTTTTGGAGAGTATGTTCAGTGGTGAGGCGAGAGAGGTGACCCACGAAGAGAGTGCAATAAGGGTCTCCTGTGGCCTTAGGATCACCAAATGGGTCATCTGCAAAATTCAATTTTTGAACTTAAAATCGAAGAAAATTTATAAAAAAAGAGAGTAGAAAAAGGAAAGATCGAATACAGACAGAGGCCAATCGAGGAACAGAGTTGAGCACGATAAACGGCATTGTCGTGAGGAACAACATCAGTGCCGTCGATGCTGCCAGCTTGAATCGGATGGTAAGAATCCGCATAGAAAACTGAGTTCAAGTTTCTCGACCTCATACTCATTGTTCTTCACTCTTCACTACAAGAGAGAATAAACAAAGGGAACTCAAGATTGCTCAATGAATAAGCTGAATGATATTTCAACAGTTACTGTGTTCCTCGCTTCTCCTTCTTGCTGCTTTGCTCCTTCTGCGTTCTACAAAAACACTCCTTTTTTTTTTTCATAACATATTTTAAGTTTTTGCTTTTGCTACTTTTTTTTTTTAATTTGGATTAAAAATACTTTTTATAAGTTGTAATTTTTACCAATCTTAATTAAGGGAAGGATATTGTAACAACGAAGTTTTGTTACTATCACGTTACTACCAATTAATTTCACCGTTAGATCGATTATGTTGATCTAACGATTATATTTATTTTCATCTTTGTATGGTTATGATTCCCCATATTTAAAGTGAAAGTATTAAATATAAGAAATCATAACCATACAAAGCTGGAAATAAATATAAAGTATTAAATTTAGGAAATCATTACCATATAAAGATGGAAATAAATATAACCGTTGAATCAACATAATCAATTTAACGATGAGATTAATTGATAATAATTTGATAGTAACACAATTTAGTTATTACCATATCCTTCCCCTCTTGATTATTTATACGAGGAATGAGCCTCAACGCGTTAGGTTATCTCCTCACCTACTTAATTCAGATACATACACGGAGTACTTTTGTAATTTTTAATTAAGAAAAATTATCGTTTTAAAGAATATAATTTTATATTTTTTTGAACTTTTTAAAACAAAAGGATTGTGTTTTCCTATATATTTACGGACAATGACTATTTTGCCACGTTAGACACGTGGCAACAAGCAGTTTAAAAAATTGTCAGGCCTAAGTCGTTTTGGTGAGCATGACAACCATTCTATTTTCTAGCACTATTTCTGAAAAGAAACAATTTTTTTCTATTTCTGCGAACTCCCTAAAAAATTTGCCAAATATCATGTTATAAAAAACGCTACAACACCTAGTATTTTACGTTTAGACACGTTGACACGTGGCAACGAGTTTAAAAAAAGATAAAAACGATTTCTATGTCCAATAAATGTATGGAAACATTTAATACTCGTATGATCAGCCCAATGAATTAATCAATTTTGTAAATTTAATGTTCAATAAATGTTGATTTATTTTTATTTTATATTTTTGGAAAATATAATAAACAATAAAGACTATTTGCGGAAATATTTGATATAATTTTATTGATTTTTAATTGATTAATTCATTGAGCTAATATAACTTTAAGGAAAATATTTGATATAATTTTATTGATTTTTAATTTTGATTTATTGCATACTTGATTAATTCATTGGGCTGATAACGGTAGCTTTGAATCATGCAACTGTGAAATGATTTCCATAGAGAAATATTTGATATAATTTTATTGATTTTAAATTTAACGTCCAATTTTTCTTTTAGCATAATTGATTAATTCATTGGGCCAATATAGCTTTAAGGGAAATATTACATATAACTTTATTAATTTTTAATTTTAATTTATTGCAGAATTGATTAATTCATTGGGCTGATAACTGTAGCCTGTAGGTTTAAATCATGCAAGTGTTAAATGTTTTCCATGCTTGCATACGCTACTTGGAAAAGTAAGTCGTGTTTATTGTTTATTATATTTTCCAAAAGGAAAACAAAAAGCAAATTAGCATTTATTGGACATTAAATCGTCTTTATCATTTTCTCATGGACACTGTATATGCATATGTCATGTTGCACTATATTCTCTGCACTATCTAGCGACTTTAGTTCTCTCTCTATGTGTCAAAATGTCACGTAACACGTTGTACAATAAAGGGACTTATGCATGACCTATTGTCTGGTTGAAAAATGCTAGGCTATTTAGCGAGTTTAAGTGGCCTCATACTCGCTGCCACATGTCCAAACATGAAACTTCAGGTGCTGTAGCATTTTTTGTGACGTGACATCTTGACAAAAATTTCAAGAAGCGTGGCATTCCGGTAAATTTTTGCCAATAACGCGGCAAAATGATGTTCCATATGTTTGATGATTTTATATATTATATATCATCCACAATACACTATTTCTCTCTCATTCTAATTTTATTAAAAAAAGTATTAAAAACCATTAAATATATATCAAAATACAAATAAAATGATACGAAATTATGAACTTTAAAATGACAAATACTTTTATTTTTTAATTATATGTTTTTATATCATTTTATGAATGTCTTCTATTTAATGATTGATGTAGATTAATTATGGGAGTTATTAATCTTATGTCTAAGATATGTATCTTATATTGGTGAAACAAAGTTATGAGGCCCATAATTTAAAAAAAAATATAAAATGAAAATAAAAAATGGGCACAAGATTGTATGAGCGTGCAACATAAGATAATGACCTTATGTGACAGAAGACAACTATTTCCCATCAGAATATCAACAACCTTTATTATTTCTCTCTCTTATTGGGATTTGTTGCGACTTCGGGTACTGCATTGGTCATCGCATAACTAATAAAGTGATAAAAATTAGATTGTCGATCCCACGAGGATTGATTTAGCAAGCAATAATTTATTTATATAATTAAAGCTGGATCAATCTTGGAAATGGATTGTAGAGAATATTGATTTAATTTTAAAAATAAAATACTAGGTATTCGACTTCCCCAATATTTTCCTAACGAGTCTAATCTTTCATGCAATTAACATTCAAAATTAATTATTGATAATCCTTTCTAATTTAACCGAATCCCCCAATCTCTTGGTGGTTTCAGTTCTGTACTCTATTCCAAGGCTCTAATCCCTTAGGGCCTTTTTCTAAATCAAGCTTTAAGGTCAAAAATTATGCACCATAGAATTTATAAGACTATTCCTAGAAGATACAAACTCTAGCAATTAATCAAACGGAATCAGGAAAGCAATATTCCTATTGACATGCAAGATTCTAATGTCCATTCAAGATTGGCCAGATTATAAACGAGACTAGGAGTTTAAAACAGATTAATTGCATAATTGAAACATGAAAAATAATTACAAAAATGATTAAACATCGTTCATGAAACCATTAGTACCGTTTCGCCCTAACTACATAAAAAGAACTAGCCTAACATGTTCAAGAAAATAAGAACAACAGATAAAAGAAAAAGAGAATTCAAGATAAAATCAAGTTAAGGATGGTCCACGGTGAAGCTTTGGGTTGTTTTTCTTCCTTCTCCTTACCAAGAGCTCTCCTTTGCTTCCTCTCCAAGTCTCTAGCCGCATGAATCCCCTCAAAAGCCCTAATTGTGTCTCTTTTAAAGAAATAAAATTGAACTTTTAATTTGGACCAGACTTGTTGAGGAGCTCGCTGAAGGGAGCTGCTCAGCAATAAAATTTGACGGGATCACTTACATTGCTCGCTGAAGCGAGCTTGAGAGCAAGGAATGTGAATCATAAGAACATCATCACTGAGCTTGCTCCCTCGATCGAGCAAGCCAGCGAGCGAGAATTAATTTTGATTAATTCTTGATTTTTCTTGATCATTTTCCTCTACAACAGCCTTTATCCATCAGAATTCATAATTTATTCCTTCAAACCTGAAACAATATGAAAGAGATCAGAATTATATCTAATTGTTGAAATCTTAATATCTTTTACATTTATAATTAACAATATCTTCTAAATACTGGTCATTGTTTAAGCTAATTTTGATCTTAAAAACATAATGTCTATGACGCTCATCAAGATTATGATATAATGATATTGAAGAGTGATAGATAAAGGTACGCATAAAAATTTCACCAAAGAAAAAAAAAAGATACGCATAAAAAAAGGTGGGTAGAACAACTTATTGTTATAGATATTTTTGAGGCTGAAAGTAACTATTAGTACTAATAGTCTATTATTATTAAAATATTTTATTTTATGTATCAAATACTAAAAAAATTAAAACTAAGGAAGGGGCAAACATTCACCATTGCAGCTTGCAATTCTACCCATGCTAAAATGGCTTTTTCAGCCATATGAATCATTACTGACATCGTACATTTGGTCTCAGTTCTTAGCACTTTCTGCGACAAATTGTTGATGAGCTCAAATCATTATCCTTCATCTACTTTTTCACTAATACTTTTAACGGAGATGTCAAATATTGGTGTTGTTGGGTAAGAAATAACTTTGCTCTAAACAAGAGTTCCAAATGACAAGAAGTCAGAGAATAGATCACGCATTACAACCCAAGATTCTCCCTCGAATTTTTCTACCTTCCTATTTCTATAACAGCGAAAACATTTTCTATGTTGTTTTATTTTATTTCTTTTCAACATTTATGAGTTGGTTTGATAAGTTTGGTCCCAATGTTTGGTTTGTAATAGCTTTGCTCATCATCTTGTGTCGGCTACCCTGAAAAACATCAATAATTCAAGAGGGTCCTAAACATTCTAATTTTAGAGAATGGATCATCTCATGATAAAATTTTACCTGATTTGATTATGTGAAATTTTTATATATATTTTTCTTTTCATATACATTAAATAAGTGGGGTCCAATTATCATTAATGAAAAAAGAGATAGAGATAAAAATTTCACATGATCAACAAGTCATGTGAAATTTTAACCTAAGAGGATCCACTCCCTAATCTTTTTTTTTTTTTTTTTGGAATACCCCACTCCCTAATCTTATCATGTGCAAGGTGGACTTAGAATAAGGGTTATCATTTTATTTTATTTTGCATTATTTGGTGGAAAAAAATTTCTAATTACTACAATTTTCTATTTAATTATAATAATTTAATTTTTTTACCTGCATCAAAAATATTAATGATTTCATGATATTAAAATGGGAAGCTTGACCCGTTGCTTTATAATCTGGTTAAAATATATATCTTTAATATATTTCTAATTTTTATGTTGAGTAATTTAGGTTGATTAACCAAATTGTACGCTTTTAAACTAATGTATCAATTTGTCATACTTTATAAATTGTGTATCAATCTTCCTCTGTTGGATCAAAGTTAACCAAATGGGTCTCGCAATAAAGTCAAATTATATATGTAGCGTGATGCTACTCACTCTTTGATATTTATTTGAATAAATAAGGCATTGAAATGAGCAAATAAGGAAAGAAAAAGAAAATCAATATCATATTTTCGATAATAAGGTAAAGAAAGAAGAAATCAATATCATATCACAATAATACGGAAAGAAAAAGAAGAATCAATATTATTATTATTATTATTATTATTATTATTATTATTATTATTATTAATAAATTTGATATTTTTAAATTTATAAGAGCTTTGAAATATCATCGTATAACCATATTAATATTATTAATGAATATTGATTTTACTTTTTCCTTCCTTATTTACCCAACAAAATCGAGGACATTGAGTTTTGAGGACATAAAATGAAAACATTAATAGTTAAAGGGTTTTATTAATCTCATGTTAAAGGAAATAGTTATCTCATGTCATAGAGATAAATTTGTGAGCTCCATCACTTGAAAAAATAAAAGAAAACAAAAGAAAAAAGTGACACAATTATCGAATGGTGTGTAGGAGAGAAAACTTATCTCATGTAACATGAGAATAGTTTTTCCCATAGTTAAATTAACATTGTCAATAATAAATTTGATATTTTTAAATTTAGAGACACTACTAGAAAAGTGGAAATTTTCGACGGAAATTTTCGACGGAAAATATTCCGTCCAAATTAAAGACGGAAATTTCAACGGAAAATGTATTTCGTCGATAATTTTTGACGGAAATTAAGTTCCGTAAAAAATATTCGACGGAATTGTGATTCCGTCGAAGATTTTCTACGGAAAAAAAATTACGTCGAAAATAATTTGAAAACAATAAATAAAAATGAAATAAATTTAATGATATTTCGACGGAATTGTGATTCCGTCGAAGATTTTCCACGGAAAATGAATTCCGTCAAAGATTTTCCACGGAAAAATTATTCCGTCGAAAACAATATAAAAAAAATAATCAAAAAGAAATTAATTTTTATGAAATCTTCGACGGAAAAATGATTCCGTCGAAGATTTTCCACGGAAATGGAATTCCGTCGAAAACAATTCAAAAAAAAAAATCAAAAAGAAATGAATTTTTATGAAATCTTCGACGGAAAATTATTCCGTCGAAGATTTTCCACGGAAATGGAATTCCGTCGAAAACAATTGCAAAAAAAAAAATCAAAAAGAAATGAATTTTTATGAAATCTTCGACGGAAAATGATTCCGTCGAAGATTTTCCACGGAAATGGAATTCCGTCGAAAATAATTCAAAAAAAAAATGAAAAAGAAATTAATTTTTATGAAATCTTCGACGGAAAATGATTCCGTCGAAGATTTTCCACGGAAATAGAATTTCGTCGAAAACAATTCCAACAAAAAAAATAAAAAAGAAATTAATTTTTATGAAATCTTCGACGGAAAAATGATTCCGTCGAAGATTTTCCACGGAAATGGAATTCCGTCGAAAACAATTCAAAAAAAAAAATCAAAAAGAAATGTATTTTTATGAAATCTTCGACGGAAAAATGATTCCGTCGAAGATTTTCCACGGAAATGGAATTCCGTCGAAAACAATTCAAAAAAAAAATGAAAAAGAAATTAATTTTTATGAAATCTTCGACGGAAAATGATTCCGTCGAAGATTTTCCACGGAAATAGAATCCCGTCGAAAACAATTCCAACAAAAAAAATAAAAAAGAAATTAATTTTTATGAAATCTTCGACGGAAAAATGATTCCGTCGAAGATTTTCCACGGAAATGGAATTCCGTCGAAAACAATTCAAAAAAAAAATCAAAAAGAAATGTATTTTTATGAAATCTTCGACGGAAAAATGATTCCGTCGAAGATTTTCCACGGAAATGGAATTCCGTCGAAAACAATTAAAAAAAAATCAAAAAGAAATGTATTTTTATGAAATCTTCGACGGAAAAATGATTCCGTCGAAGATTTTCCACGAAAATTGAATTCCGTCGAAAACAATTCAAAAAAAAAATTCAAAAATAAATGAATTTTTATGAAATCTTCGACGGAAAATGATTCCGGCGAAGATTTTCCACGGAAATGGAATTCCGTCAAAAACAATTCCAAAAAAAATCAAAAAGAAATGAATTTTTATGAAATCTTCGACGGAAAAAGATTCCGTCGAAGATTTTCCACGGAAATGGAATTCCGTCGAAAACAATTCCAAAAAAAAAATTCAAAAAGAAATGAATTTTTATGAAATCTTTGACGGAAAATGATTCCGTCGAAGATTTTCCACGGAAAGGGATTTCCGTCGAAAACAATTCAATAAAAAAATCAAAAAAGAAATTAATTTTTATGAAATCATCGACGGAAAAATGATTCCGTCGAAGATTTTCCACGGAAGTGGAATTCCGTCGAAAACAATTCCAACAAAAAAAATAAAAAAGAAATTAATTTTTATGAAATCTTCGACGGAAAAATGATTCCGTCGAAGATTTTCCACGGAAATGGAATTCCGTCGAAAACAATTAAAAAAAAAATCACAAAGAAATGTATTTTTATGAAATCTTCGACGGAAAAATGATTCCGTCGAAGATTTTCCACGGAAATGGAATTCCGTCGAAAACAATTCAAAAAAAAAATCAAAAATAAATGAATTTTTATGAAATCTTCGACGGAAAATTATTCCGTCGAAGATTTTCCACGGAAATGGAATTCCGTCGAAAACAATTCCAAAAAAAAAAATCAAAAAGAAATGAATTTTTATGAAATCTTCGACGGAAAAAGATTCCGTCGAAGATTTTCCACGGAAATGGAATTCCGTCGAAAACAATTCCAAAAAAAAAATTCAAAAAGAAATGAATTTTTATGAAATCTTTGACGGAAAATGATTCCGTCGAAGATTTTCCACGGAAAGGGATTTCCGTCGAAAACAATTCAATAAAAAAATCAAAAAAGAAAATAATTTTTATGAAATCTTCGATGGAAAAATGATTCCGTCGAAGATTTTCCACGGAAGTGGAATTCCGTCGAAAACAATTAAAATAAAATAAAAAAGAAATTAATTTTTATGAAATCTTCGACGGAAAAATGATTCCGTCGAAGATTTTCCACGGAAATTGAATTCCGTCGAAAACAATTCAAAAAAAAATCAAAAAGAAATGAATTGAAGATTTAATTGATTAAAACTTATATTTAATCAATTCCGAAGAGATTAAATCTTTAAATTAATTGATTAAAGAGGAATAGATTGATAAATAATTTTAAATTAAAGACAAAATAATTATTAATTAATTAATTAATTAAAAGTAAAACGATCAAATAACCCTCATACTTAGGCAATAATTCTTGGATGTGTCCATATATTGTTTTGGCAATACCTTCATAGCTGTGATGTTTTTGCATTCGTTACGACGCCAGTAACTATATATATATATATATATTGGTAATAGAAGATATATATAGTAAGATTTTGGTAGTAAAATATATATATATATATATATATATATATATATATATATATATATATATATATATGACTTTCCATATGACTTTGTACTTGAAGAATCTTGCTAGATCAAGTGTGTATTAACATCTATTTGTACACTTATAATTATGCATTGATATTTTGGAGCGTTGGACAAATTTAAACAAATGTATTTTATCCCCTTGTGCCTATCCCCTTGTTTTGCCTCTCTATTCAGGACTTCCACGTGCTGAACAGGTTAGAAATACATCTGTGGATTTAGTTCTCAAAATTTTATTTGTTTGTTTGTTTAGATTTCTGAATGTGGGGATACATGTATCACTTCTCTTAGGAGTTAGTGTTTTCTCCAACTCCTAGAGGAAAGAGGAAAGTCATAATTTCTACTAATATAGCAGAAACATCGCTCACGTTGGAGGTAACATCTATTCTACAATAAGTTTGACTATAGTTAGAGCCTAGAGGGAACAAGGAGCTTCTTATCCATTCTTATTTTTTTCTAATGGTGCAGGGCATTGTCTATGTTGTTGACAGTGGATTCTCCAAACAGCGGTTCTACAATCCGGTATTTCCATTTTGTTGTTTCTGTTAAAGATATTTAGTATCGAGCCCTAAAATGATTTACTCCTGTTTTGGTTTATAAATGTCTTTTTTGTTTCATGTTTTAATTAATAAAAGGACATGCCCATTGGATTAATACCCTGCCTTCTATCTTTGCTTCTGCTCAAGCTTCTTTTTTCCAATGTATTTCTCATCTAATACTATTCCACTGCAGAGGGGTTATCCTCACTTTCCATTTCTGAACTTGTATTTTCTTAATAAATTAGAGATGCCTCGTCAATTTTTAATGTGGCTTATCCAAACAATTCATTATTAGTTCATGAAGGATTTAGAACCCTAAAAATTTCAGTATATTACAATGTTGATTTCTTAATAAGCATTCATGCAGGATTCTCTTTATTATTCAGTTTATTAGAATTTTCCACTAAGTTTTGATTGATTCTTGCTGGCATGCTAGTAACTTTATTTTTTTGAAAACTTTCTTTCTCCTCTCTTTTTCTCAGACGTCTTGATGTCACTAAGTGTAATTTTCTGCCCTCCTTTGTAACAGATTTCTGATATTGAAAATCTGGTTGTGGCACCAATATCTAGGGCTTCTGCTAGACAAAGAGCTGGTAGGGCTGGACGTGTTCGACCAGGAAAGTGTTACAGGTGTCTGACTGAAATTAGATAGATTCTTTTAGTTGGTTTAATAATATCAAATATATTTTATTCACTTAGTCGTCTATTGCTTCTGAATAAGAAATTAAGTTTTTTATCAGCCTATGAACCACATTTAACTAAAAGTCTATTTTTTTGTTTCTTGCTGTGGATTTTTCCTTCCAAATACCCCATGACAGATCTATATAGCCCCTTTTAGTCTATAAATATCTGTGTATTGACATTCTTGTCAAAATCTTTTGCGAAAGGCCTCAATATCTGATAATACTATAAATAAAAGGAAATGCTTTTGCTATACTATATATGTCGTTGCACCACTAAATATCTTAAAATAATAAAAAAAATGGCATGCTATAGAATACCTTGTTAATTTTCCTTTTTTAAATTTTTTGCTAAGAACTAATTACACTGCGGTGAACAAGTGTGCTCACTTCACCTTGGAGCAATTTCTTGTAGTTCATTTTAAAAAGTTTTGGGAGAAACAGAGATGCCAAAATTTCATGGCAGTTTCAATTTGAAAAAAGTTGGCAGTGTACAGTTTTTACTGGTTTTTGATTTATTTTATTTAATTTAAGCTGAATGCATTATTTTTGAAAGGCCACTTTTTGCCCCTGGATTTTCTTTGGGATTTATGGTCTCTTGCTGGTGCTCTGCTCATAGCTGTTTCAACGGGTTTTTCATTTCTGATACGTAAAGAAATTGAGCAGCCATAATGCATTCTTATTTTTTTATTTTTCCCTGAATTTTTTCTGATTTGGAGGATATCTTATCCAGTCCACTCAATAGCCCTTTGCACTTTTTCTGTCTAATAAATTCTCTGTTTGATCAAGAGTGTGAGTGGGCGCCCGTGTATGTATGTATGTATGCTCTTCCCTCTGCTTTTACCCTTTATCAGTTACTTTAGCTGGCTCACTGCTTTGGATCTATTCTAAATATCATACTAAGCATTTTATTGCTAAGTTAATATTTCTTCTTCAATTTCATAATGTAATACTGTTGATCATGTTTTCTTGATGTATTTTTTTAATGTTACCATTTATATTCACATGACTGCAACCAGGCTATATACAGAAGAATATTTTCTTAAGCACATGTCTAATGAGGGAACTCCAGAGATACAGAGATCAAATCTTGTCTCCTGTATAATCCAGGTTAGTAACTTTTAAGCCCATTTTATTTCTTATGGTAGCACCCCCACCATTGGTTGTTTCTTTTTCTCCGGGCATGCTACTTTGACAGAGATTATATTTTTCCGGTCAATAGTAATGATTAGTTGCATCAATGTTCTTCTGATTTATCATGACTTTTTTAATTTAATAAATATAAATTAAAAATATATCTCCTCTCCTTATGATTTTCTTAATTAAAAAATGATAAAGATTAATTGGAGAGAGAAAGATAAAGTTGCATTTGAAATGTCCTTGTTTTCAATATTTCGATTCACTAACTCCTTTCTTGCAATGAATTGGACGTGCTTTTCCCCCCCTGTTTTCTTATTGAATGCCTAAAACAGTTAGGCACTTCTCGTTACGATCTATATGCCAAAGATGTTCAGAGAGAAACTTTTTGAAAGGAGGGCAGGAACAGAATTCCTTGTTATAATACAGTACCACAAACTTGCATATTAGTATTCCCCTACATATGTTATAGGATAAGATTATTTTTATTACTTCTCTCTGTTGCTATGCTAATGGTTATTCATAAGAGGATTTCCACTTCTATTGTGGAAGGGATTGAACGGTGTTGTTGTATTATTCTTTAGCCTCTGCCCCCTATTTGTGCATCGCTTCTCTCTAATAAAATTCCTCCTTTTTATCCAAAAAAGAAAAAGCATATAGTTTTGTGTTCGATAAGATGGATTGCCCAATCATCAACTTCACCTTTTCTGATATAACTGATATCATTCCATTTGAGTGCTATTACCATAGTATTGCTTGCTGCAATAGCATGTGTGTAAGATTGAGTTAATGGTTGATCCTAAAGTTAATTACTTAACACCTTTTCTTATGATTTCCAGTTAAAGGCATTGGGGATTGATAATATCTTGGGCTTTGACTGGCCAGCATCTCCATCTCCTGAAGCAATGATCCGAGCACTAGAAGTTCTCTACTCTCTTGGGGTCTTGGATGATGATGCTAAGCTTACTTCACCAACTGGATTTCAAGTTGCAGAGATTCCACTTGTATATTTTCGATACCACTAAAATCACGCTTCATTCATTTGTTACGTATTTCATCTTTGTTTTATTTACCCTGGGTACAGGGTTAGTTCTAAGTACACCAGACTTATAGCAGATAGCACAAAAGAATAGCAGAACAAGAGAAAGTGAAGAATTGAAAAATAAGGACTTGGAAGCAATTCTATGAGTTTATTTAGGAACTCTGCCCTTTTCAGATAAATTAGGAATCCAATTGTAGAATTTCATGGAGAATCTGCACTCTTCTATTAAATATTAATGCAGTTGTCATTTCCTCTCCCTTAAGTCCCTCCAGTTTTTTTCCAACCCTAAAGAAATCAACTGACAGCTTTGGACCATTTTCTGCACCATTTACCTGGCTTTGGTCAGCAGTGCATGTGATTCTAGTATGTATTACATGGTTTTCTTTGCTCTCAAGTGTTCTCTTAACCAATTTATGCTTCTTCATATTTTCTATTATGCATAGATGCATTGTGTGGATTCATTAAATAAACAATATATTTTAAAAGCTTCTACTCTTCCTTTGTTGTTGATATATTCTTTAAATAAACGGTACAAGTACAGATATGGCCATTGTTCTGCTGTTAAGGAGTTTTTTATGTCTGTCCATTTTTAGACGCATTTCTCACCTTTCCATAATTAGCTTTCCAGATGCATTTCTTACAATTTTGCCAATGTCTGCTTAATTGAATGTAATTTTTGCCAGGATCCAATGATCTCAAAAATGATAATAGCTTCCAGCCAATTTGGGTGTTCAGAGGAGATAATCACAACTGCTGCTGCTCTTTCGGTCCAAGTAAAGCTTTTTGCTCGTCTGTCATGACAAATTGTATTGGCAAAATAAATTTCTATTAATTTCTGTGTGTTGAAACTTGAAATCAATTTTTCATACTGAGGTGGTGAAATATTAAATGAAATCTTTCTGGAAAATATCACAGAAATATAGTTAAACGATAATGTAGTGATAGAGCAGTTGATCTCAGTTTCAAATTATCTATGTATACAGTCTATCTGGATCTCAGGGAGAGGGATACAAAAGGAATCAGATGAAGCAAAATTGAGATTTGCTGCTGCCGAGGTACTTTAGTTTGATTTTTTTTGTTCTCTCTGTCTCTCTCTCTCTCTCTCTCTCTCACACACACACACACAATTGATCTTCATTTAAAACTCTCCCCGTGTTCCGCAATTGTTTCTGTATCAATGTAATGTGTGAACTTTTTATTATTATTATTTCTAAATATGATATCTTTTAATAATTGATTCAGGGTGACCATGTAACATTCCTTAATGTATATAAAGGGTTTCTTCAGTCTGGTAAATCTTCACAGTGGTGTCACAAGAACTTTGTGAACTACCATGCCATGGTGTGTATGAGTAGCTACTTTGCACAATGTAGGCATTTCAATTTGTCCTTTTCACAAATATTTTACATGGCTGCTTAAATTGCGCAGAGGAAGGTTCTTGAAGTTAGAGAACAACTCAAAAGAATTGCACAGAGGATAGGCTTAGTCTTAAAATCTTGCGAAAGTGATATGCAGGTTGGTTTTTCTATACTCTTACTGGTTTATAAAAAGCTCTTTTAGGAAATGCATGCGGATCTTCTCCTGATTTATTCTTTTTATGCCCAAATAGTTTAGTTAAAGCTCTCTCCCCTAGTGTGATCATTCTAATTTATTGATCCTGTCCCATTCTTTCAGTTCCTTGTTTTTAATTAGTAACTTGATTTGATTACATTTACTAATTAAAATTGTTCCAGGTGGTTAGGAAAGCAGTTACTGCTGGCTTTTTTGCTAATGCATGCCATCTAGAGGTGAGATCATTCTTGATGTACTAAGATGCATGATTTTCTTTTCCATTTTACATGTATATTAAAATATATTTTGTGGCAAAGGAAATAATTTGACTTCAGTTTCTGTACCTTGTTAAAAGGCATACAGTCATAATGGGATGTACAAGACGTTAAGAGGATCACAAGAAGTTTATATTCACCCATCATCAGTTCTATTCAGGTTTGTTCTAAAACTGAGTTTGGGATTATCTTTTGTATTATGTGCTGCTTTTACTACTATATATGCTTTAGAAGATTAAGAAGCTTGAGGTTTTCTATTATTATTATTATTATTATTATTATTATCTGTATCTAAAGTGAACTAAAATTTATGTTATTTTGCAGAGTAAATCCTAAGTGGGTTATTTACAATTCTCTTGTATCAACTGATCGACAATACATGCGCAATGTCATAACCATAGATCCCTCATGGCTATTGGAAGCTGCTCCTCACTTTTACCAGCTACAGCAATCTATTCCTCTTCACTGATCATCTTAGGCCTATTGAGAATCTCAAGCGAAGGAAAGAAATTGTTAAGATGTCAAGTCTCAGTTCAAGCAGAGCAGATTAGCCAGTGATGTTGGGATATAAGATAGAAACTTATTACTCCTATGTAAATTGGATACTTTCTGGAAGTTATGGGAAGTTTTTTGTTCCTTCATACTCCCCACGGCTAATTGTTAGATCCAGGTGTCAATGCTCTATAGATGTTGTCAATTTTTGTTGAAACATAAGGAACGAAGAGGTTTATTCTTTTATAAAAAATTACAAACTCTTGAATGTTTTCTTTCACGTACTCTATGGGGATGTATTGGATTAAGATTTTAAGTGACTTTTTTAAAATAAAAAATCGTATAGATTCTAAAAAACTATTTAGAATTGGAGAGATTTTAAAGATTTTTTTAAAAGACTTTTCTTGCCATCAAAATTTCATAAGATTGGATTTTAATAGAATTTATAACATTTGAAAGATGAATATAGATTTATAAGATTTTAAAAAATCATATGAATTTTTAACAAATATTCAAAATTACACAAGTCAATAAAAAAAGGGAAGGTTATACTTATATCTTATTTTTGTGTACAATCATATTTTAACTGTTGATTTCCGTCAATCAATGATTATCATTCATTGTGAATTAAATATTAATTAATGAGTTTAATTCGCGAAAGTAATAACCATTAATTGATGGAAATCAACGGTTAAGATATTATTATAAAAAGGTGTAAACAAAAATAGGTTATAAGTATGGAGAAGGTTATACTTACCGAGAATGGATATTCTTATTACCAAAATCTTCTACTACCAACTTACTACCTATCTAATCACCATTGGATCAACATTTTCTCTTTTTTCAAAAACTTTTTAGCATCTCTCTCTCTTAGATTCAATGGTGATTAGATAGGTAGTAAGTTGGTAATAGAAGAATTTGGTAGTAAGAATATCCATCCCCATACTTACCACCTAAAAAGTTTACCACCTTTACAACCAACCTAATCTATGTTGATTTCCGTCAATCTAACGATTATAATTTATTGAATTTATTGGGAATTAATAAATAACTAATAAATGCGATCCAATAAATTATAACCATTAGATTAACGGAAATCAATAGAGATTAGGTTGGTTGTAAAGGTGATAAACTTTTTAGGTGGTAACTATATCCTTCCCCTGTAAGTATAATCTTCCCCATAAAAAAATAAAATAACAAAGAAATGCAATGAAATTAATAAAAAAGTAAAACCTAATATAATTTTCTCTAATTTATAACAAATATTCAAAATTACTAAGCAACAGCTTTTCACTAGGGCTGGCAAAATGGGCTGAGTCCGCCGGGCTGGCCCGCCCCGCCCGCCAAGTAGGGCGGGCTGGGTTGAGTTTTTCAACCCACCAGCCCACCAAACCCACCCCGCCAAACCCGTCAGCCAGTTGGGCTCGGCCCGTCACAGGGCGGTCTAGCCCGCCAAGCCCGTTTTTTCTTTCTTTTATTAGGCTACCTACTTGTTATGTAGCTCCGTGCTTTAGATTTCTCTGCATGCAAGTGGCTTTTTCGAATTGTTGTAGACTGCTCATACAACACTTTGTTACTTGTTTTGTTACTCTGTTTTACATTGATATGATTTTATTTTTTATTATTATTTTTGGATTGAAAGTTGCATATTTATATGTATATTATTATACACTGATCTTCTTGGTTTCATAAGCACATTAAAATTTTATGCAAATTTTTGTATGCTTTAATGCAGATTTTTTTATGTGTTTTATGCAGAATTTAATTTTTTTATTTTTATATATAAAAATTTTATTTTAGGCGGGCTGGCCCGTAGCCCGCCAACCCACCCATAAAACGGGCCGGGTTGCTCAATTCAACCCATTTTGTCAAAACGGGCCGGGGCGGGCCAACCCATTTTAGGCGGGCCAGTGGCGGGGCGGGCCGGGCCGGGACGGGCTAGCCCGTATTGCCAGCCCTACTTTTCACATATCTAAAGTTACACTAGTCCTCCATACATTAGAATTTTCTCGTTGCTCTTGGGTTTGATCAATGAGTTGAAAATTATCTTCTTTATTTGGTATCAAAGCTATGCATATATGATTATAAGACCCAATTTCTTTAATTATTAAAATAATTCTAAATTTACATATAAAACCTAAAGTTCATGCTAAAATTTCGATTGAAACTTTTTTGTAATTGATCTTGAAAACTTTGGGGGTTTTTATTCTACATGATAAGAGTTTTCTAACCATATATCATATGCATATTTTCATTGAATATTCTAAAAAAAATTTGAATATGAATTTTTTTGGTTTTATTACATGAAAGTTTAGAAAATTTCGCAAATTTCTTTCAATCGATACAGTGAAACCTTAAATTGCTTTGAGGCTTTTGAAAAACAAGTTTTTAGTTATCTATTAACACAAAAATTGTTTGAAACTGTTTCATATAGTGAAGAAATTTCGTTCATGAATGTATTATTACGAAATATAGGATTCATATTAATTTGATATTGTCTCATTGATGTAAAACAAAAATTGGTTTGAGGGTTTTAGTTCCCTTGTTATTTTGCCATTAATTTATGTTATTTTTAATACAAAATCACACATTTTTGTGCCAAGAAAAACCGCGACCCATAACTTGAAAATGCACTTTTAAACTTCCAATTTTTTTTAAAAAAAGTGGTATTTTTGAGATAGATAATTAAAATCTCGCTTGGTTTGTTGTTTCTAGGTTGTTTTGTGATAAAAATCACTCAATATGCTATTTTTGAGTTTTGACGAAGCTTTCATGACGGAACCTGATTTCGAGTAGGTCAACCTGCCAAAGGAAGAAGAAAACACTGCAACAGAGAAATCTCGAGAAATCCTAGGAGTTACGGTGAGATTGTGAGAGAGGCATCCTATTTATATTTCTTACTATAAAGTCTCATGAAATCTACACCAATAGAAAATCCATTAAAATTGTTAGATTTTTAAATACCACAAGATTATTTTTTCATTGTTTAAAATCTTAATTGAATAACAACAGATTTGGACGGTTTATAAAATAATCATTTAAAATACTAATTAAATACCAACAAATTTTTTTATGCAAAAATAATTTATTAAAATTCTTTGAAATCTCAATCCAATTTGAGTTATTGTTAGTTATAAATATGTGACTAGATTATTGGATAATGCACCACGTCAACAATATTCCTAAACAGTGTCGTCCTATATTAAGATTATGCAATAGCCTTTTTTTTCGGAGGCATCGAATGGAAAATTTAAATTGTGAATCATTAGGTTGAGTTTTTGAATAACAAACCCTAAATTGCATCGAATTGTAAAATTTAGAAATTCAGTGAAAAATAACTTAAAATATATTATACAAATGATATATCGTGTTTTAATCAATCTCAAAGAGATTTAATTTTTTTAATTATAAATGTATAAATAAATAAGATAATAAGAACAGATTTAGAATTTAAAAATTAGATATCAATTAAATTTAAATATAATATACTAGGTTTTATTTTTTAGTCAAATAGATTTAAAATATATTTCATTGTAAATATATAATAAGTAAAGGAGATAAAGAAGATTAGAATTAGGATTTGAAAATTAAATAGGAAGTATACTTGTACATGATAAAATTAGTTTTTCTCTATAGTTAAATTCAAATAAACTTCATATTCTTCTGAATATAAAATATAACAAAAAAAATAAGATCAATAAAAAAAAAAAATTTTAAAATTGAATAAGAAGTTGATTTAAATATTGTAAAATATCTTTTATTTATAAGATAAATAAAGTAGCAAGTAAAAACTCATGTATAAGCTAATGAAACAAAACAAAAACAAAAAAAATCTCATGAGTCATAAGTAATCAAGTGCCAAGTCCAAACTCCAAAGTTTGTTCCTTTACTCTCTCTTTTTTTTTTTTTTTTTTAAGAAAGTTTGTTCCTTTACTCTGTTCTTACTCCTTACGCACAAAGATGGTAAATTGGTAGACCCACATTTGTCCCTGATTAAATTGGGTTCACTTTGAATCTTTTAGAGACCACGAATAATCTTTTTATTTGATAGGGACTAAAGCTGGCATCCTAAAATTTGCTGAGGACAGAAAATAATATTTATTTATTTATTTTTTTTAGACTTTAGAAGGGAGCCAACCCAAGCCCCCTATGTGGGTTTGCCTCTCCTAGGAGCTTGGCAAAGCAATTGTAATAAAGCAAATCTCGGATAGAATTGCACAATTAATGCACATTGGAAAATATTTTTTCAATATAATGCAATCAAAACGCGTAGTCAAAGCATGCGGCACCAGTCCCGCATCTGACCAATACGGTATCTATTGTCACGTATCTGTCTTGCACCTAAGTTGTGTGTCACTATGTGCTATATCACTAGTCCCAGGTATAATATGCATTAACTAGGCAATTCTTTCCGAATTGCTTTAGTAGGGTCGTTTTGCATACGAGCTTTTATGCACTGTACAATTTCCTTATTACAAACCTATATGGTTTTGAACATTTTAAACATAAATTCCGTAGTTTCTTTTAGGGCATTATTGCTTCTATTTTATACTCATTTACATATAGTTATACAATAACAAAATTAGAAAGATTTTTCACCAAATATAAGATCACATTGAATGATTTAAATGACGTTAAAATATGATCAAGTTTCATGACTTCCAATGTATGAGATTTTAAATTTATGAAAATGATACTTTTGCCTTAATGGGTTCCTATTCAGTATCAAACAAAGTCAATGCTTTAAGGTTACAAAACTATTTCCTGCTGAAGCCTGGCAAAGCAACAATGGATTATAATCACCAATTTATTCCTAGACATATCTTTGTTTATATCTAAATGGGAAACTAGTTTAATTTCAGTATAGAAACCTCAAATTCTTTGGCAATGTTAACAGTTACGTAATCTAGCTTCTCATTTTTTTCCTAACTCTTTATTATATCCATCCTCTAATACAAACCGTAATTTGAGAGTTATTTTTCACATCAAGTCTAAGAAAAATCAAAATAAAGGGCTAAATCTTTGGGATGTATTTTCATAAATTTTCACTGAAACTTGATGCGCTAGACTAGTGTTGACAGTGCATCTTTGGATATCAAACTGAAATTGAGTATCCTCCAATATTCTGTTCCCACCTATTTCTCTTATGCTCCGTTGGCTCCTCCAACTTGTCACTATCAAATAGGGGTGAAACTGGGTCGGGCCGGCCTACAGGGCCTACGGCTCAGCTTACATCAGGTCAGACCAGACCTAGCATATTTTGTATAATAGGCCGGGCTTGAGCCATAAAAAAGCCTGTTTAATAAAAAGGGCATAGGCCCACTTTCAAAAGGTTAAGCCTATAAGCCTACAGGCCGGCCTATATTGTACTTTCTATTTTAAATCAAATAAAATAGAGTAAGTATGCCTTGAAGAAAAAATAAAAGATATAAATTTAATCAATTACAATTATTTATAATTTAATTATCTTCGATTATATTTTAATAGAAATCTTACTTTATTTCTTATATAGGAAGAACCAACATCTTAACACGTTAGATTGTGTATATGAATATATTAAAAGATTTTTGGGAGAGGTTATACTTACTACAAGCATCATGATGTGTTTTATTGCATTCATGTAGTTATTTTAATTTACATAGTATGAATTTGTTTGTTGGATCTGATGAAATATATGTTATTTAGTTTGAGCATTTTGCTTTTGAAAATGACTTAAATGCATATTGTATTAGTTTTGTTATGATTGATAATTCTGTTTAGACGTTGAAATTATGATTTTTGGTGTAGCAACAGAATTTGAGTACTTTGTAAAGTTGATTCATGGTTATACTTGGAAGTTAAAAATTAACAGGCTAATGGACCAAGCCAGACCATTTATTTTTTTATAAACGGGTCAAGTCAAGCTAACAGTTAGACTCATATTAGGCTTGGGCTAGGCCAAATTGAAATTTTTTGACATAGGCTTGGGCTTTTCGAAGCAAAGCTTGACTCAACCCAGCCCACTTTCACCCGTACTACCAACTATACATCTTCATGCATAAAAAGTGACAAATTTTGTAGCTCATACAATGCAGAAGCAATTTGTTAATTTAACCATTCACAATTTAGATCCCATGATATAACTTAGGTTGGTGTATTGGATTGGAAAAATTCTAAGAATTTTAATGGTTATTTTTAGACAAAAAAAATCCATGGTATTCAATTAGGATTTTTAAGGATCGAAAAAAGTTACGTGGTATTCAATTAGGATTTTAAAATTATTTTATAGTCCGTCTAAATCCATTGATACTCAATCAGGATTTTATACAAAAGAAAAATAATATTGTGGTATTCAAAAAATCTGACAATTTTAATGAATTTTGTATTAGTGTGGATTTCGTCAGGCTTTTTAATGAGAAATATAAATAGGATGCTCTCACAATCTCACCCTAACTCCTAGGATTTTTTGAGATTTCTCTATTAATATCTTCTTTTTCGTTTGACGTGTTGACTCGCTCGAAACCATGTTCAAAACTCAAAAATAACAAATTTTTGAGCTATTTTCATCACTAAACCACCCAGAAACAACAAACCAACAAGATTACGATATAATCTAGCTCAAAAATAGTAGATTTTTAAGCGATTTTTGAGAGTTTTTGGAAGTTTAAAAAATAATTTTTTCAAGTTATGGGTCGCAATTTTTTTTGGCACAAAAGATATGATTTTTGTATTAAAAGCAACACATAACAGTGGGAAAACAACAGGGGAACTAAAACCCTCAAATTAATTTTCGTTTTACATTAATGAAAAATATCAATTTAAAGAAAAATTAAGACTTTCATAATATGAACCTTATATTGTGTAACAATACATTCATGAACGAAATGTCGTTGCTATAGGAAATAATTTGAAATAATTTTTGTGTCAATAGATAACTAAAAACTTGTTTTTCAAAATCCTCAACGCAATTTAAGGTTTTAATGTATCAATTAAAAATAATTTGAGTAACTTTCTAAATTTTCATGTAATAAAATCCAGAAATCCAGATTCGAAATCTTCTTAAAATACTCAATGAAAACATGCATTTGATATATGGTTAGAAAACTCTCATCACGTAGAACAAACATCCCAAAGTTTCTAAGATCAATTGCAAAAAATTCGAAATGAAACTTTATCATGAACTTTAATTTCTATATGCAAATTTAGAATTATTTTAATAAATAAAAAATTGGGTCTTATTATCATATATGCACAGCCCTTAGACCAAATGAAGAAGATAATTTTCAACCCATTGGTCAAACCCAAGAGTAGGAACGAGAAAATGCTAATGTGTGGAGGACTAGTATAACTTTAGATATGTGGGGAGTTATTACTTAGTAATTTTGAATGTTTGTTAAAAAGTATATTATGGTTTACTAATTGAGAAAAAATTTCTTTTTTTTATTAAAATCATTGTGTAAGAACTTGCACCGCTAATTAATGAAATTAATTAATTAAATGTGAGAATTAAGAAATAATTCCATAATTGACCCTAATAATTATTATGTGATTTTAATAATTATAGTAAGTGAGTAATAATGCTGAAATTCGCTTTTCGGACGAAAAGTGCAGATACCGGTTCTGCTACCCGATATAAATGCGTATCGGTAAAGTATCCCGAAAAATTATAATAAGTGCATGAATATTCCTAGAATATTATATAGGATTAGCAAAATGAGTTTCATGTCAAAATAATGAGAACTAGTGCCAGAACTGATACTGGCTATGGAAAAGCGCATACCAGAAAGGTGCTCCGTTTTTTTTGGTTACAGCAAGGGGCAATGCCCCCACAAAATAAAAGAAAAGCAAACAAGAAGGAAGGAAAAAACAGAACAAGAAACAGCAGAAAACAAAACATCAAACACTAGCAGAAAGCCAGGAACAAGCATCATCCTGTATTTCTCCTAGCAGCCACCTTATTCAGACCCGGATCCAAAAGATCAGCAGCAAGAAGATTTAACAGATCGCTGTGAGGGGAGGAGATTGATTTGAGCCCAAAGGAATCATCCAAAGCCTTCTTCGCAATCCAATCCGCACAGGTGTTGCTACTCCTAGGAATTTTATTCAATAAGATAGTCCACTCTTTCATTAAAAAGACTCGAATCTTAGCTACCAATGGCAGCTTTCGAGTATCATTACCATGATTGGTAAGAAGGCAAAACGCTTGAGAAGAATCAGTTTCCAACACTAGTTTCCTCCAGCCATGCTTCCAGGCGAAATCAAGTCCATAAAGGAGAGCCCAAAGTTCAGCATGCAGAGGAATGCAAGAGCCAATGAAGGCTGAGAAACCGCCACACCATAATCCATTCCTATCCCTCAAGAGACCACCACAAGCTGCCCGATTACCTTGCACAGCCCCATCCACATTTAATTTCAGAAAGTCCTCCGCAGGCCTAATCCACGATGTAGGAAGTTGAGAGTGAGAAGTTCCTGAAAATGTTTTTTTAAACTTAGCCAAACAGAACCTATTTTCCTCAATTTCTACAGCAATAGCCTTTGAAGGATCCTCAGGACGCTGGAAACCTTCTTCGTGAATTTCCTTATTCCTCCATAACCACAAAAAGTAGCAAGTGGTAAAGAAAGAGTCTCTCCAATCCTTGAGGTTGCTGTTGTTTGAAGTGAGATTCAGAATCATCCACTCCCTAAAAGAAATCACAGTGAGGAAACTTGGTGGAAGAGGGTGCAACATGGGCAACAACCAGCACTTTCTTGCCTTCCAACAATCTCTAAACACATGAAGGCAATCTTCAATCACTTCAGGGCAGAAAGGGCACTTATTGGAACTACCACTCCACTTTGATATTGACTCTCTTGTTAACATTCTATCATGAAGCATTTTCCAGATAAGCATTTTGACTCTTTCCTTGCCTTTCCACTTCCAAATACGGTCCCAACAGTCAATGGGGGAAGAATTGCTAGAATCTAACAAGTTATTGTATGCCAGCTTAACTATGGAATGCCCAGGGTTCCAGTTAGTCCAAGCTATGCTATCCTCCTCGGCTTCATCATCTGGATGAGGAATGGCAAGAATTTTGTTCACCACATTAAGGTCAAAATGGTTCACAAGATAATGCCCATTCCAGCCTCCTTCAGAAAGGAAAATACTGTTGCTAATCTTTAAATCCAAGACCTCTTGAGAAGGAAGGGTATGAGTATGAGCAAGGAGGTTTGGGCTGAGACCAGTCCAATTGTCTTTCCAAAAATCAATCTTCTTGCCATTACCTATTTGCCAAGAAGTATTGCTTATCATTTGAGGCCAGACCTTACAAATGCTTTTCCACAAGTGAGAATCATAAGGTTTACTAACTACCTCTTTTAGCATATCTTTTCTCCTGCCATATTTGGATAGCAAGACTTGGACCCAAAGCTGAGATGGAGACTGAACCATATTCCAAGCACACTTTTGGATGAAAGCTTCATTCTGGATGCGGAGATTGAGAATACCTAACCCACCCTGGTTTTTAGGGAGTTGAAGGTGTTCCCAACCGATTGCATGATGCTTCCTATGAACCTCAGTATCTCCCCAAATGAAATTCCTTTGCTTCTTTTCAATTTCTTCACAAATACCCACAGGTAATAAGCTGTTTTGCATGTGGAACATAGGGATAGTGGAGATGAC
Organism: Gastrolobium villosum; assembly: GCA_032173675.1. Classification (NCBI taxonomy): domain Eukaryota; kingdom Viridiplantae; phylum Streptophyta; class Magnoliopsida; order Fabales; family Fabaceae; genus Gastrolobium; species Gastrolobium villosum. The sequence goes on from JAVKPL010002358.1 coordinate 181,655, forward strand.
CGATTTTGCTAGAGTCACTCTACCTGCCATAGATAGACACTGATTTTTCCAACCATTGAGCCTATTGTTAACCCTATCCATGATCTCTCCATAGTGAAGTTTACTAGTCCGGCCATGTTTCATTCTGTATCCCAGGTATCTGCCCAAGTTTTTTGTTTGAGCAAAACCACTAATCTTCACTATCTCATTAGCAACATCAATTGGAACATTTTTGGAGAAGAAGATATTAGATTTTGGGTAACTCACCTTCTGACCAGACATGATCCCAAACTTTGTGAGGCACTCCATTACTGTCTTGATTTGGTCAATTTTGGCTTCTCCAAAGAGTAACAAATCGTCAGCGAAGAGGAGATGAGATATGGATGGTCCACCTCTACCAGCTGCCATTGGCTTCCACTCTTTCTTTGCAATTGCATCAGAAATCAAGTGTGTCAGTTTTTCCATACAAAGCACGAAAATGTAGGGAGATATTGGATCTCCTTGCCTCAAACCTCTACTCGGAAGGATGCTACCAGCCTTGGAACCATTCCAGAGGATTTCAAGCTCAGCTGAAGTGATGCACTGCATTATGATATTCACCAGAGATTCTGGGATGTTTATCTCAGACAACACTTTATATATAAAATTCCAAGACATCCTATCATAGGCTTTCTCTAAGTCGATTTTGATTGTGAAGAATCCCCTTTTCCCCTTCATTCTATTCATAGAGTGAACCATCTCTTGAGCAATGATAATATTGTCCTGGATTTGTCTTTTAGGAACGAAACTGACTTGTTGAGGAGAAATCAATTTGTTGAGAAGGGGTTTCAGCTTGCTCACTATAATCTTGCTGATACCTTTATAAAGAACAGAACACAAAGCAATCGGGCGAAATTGGTTAATCTTTTCTGGTTTTTCCAGTTTTGGAATGAGAACCAGAAAGGTTTTATTTAGATCCTTCACCTCATCCGGCTTCTCCCAAATCTGATGCACACAATCAACCACTTGCTTTTTCATAATATCCCAGTTTTTTTGGAAGAAAAAGCTGGGAAGCCATCTGGACCAGGAGCTTTGAGAGCATTCATGGAGAAGAAAGCTTCCTTGATACTCAATTCCGAGATAGGATCCTTCAAGGTTGTCAACTCAGTCTCCTCTAATGCAGGCCAGCAAGTATTGGTGACTTCCCAAGGTCTGGAGTGATCTTCTTCAGTAAAAAGATTAGTGAAGAAATCATGAATAATCTTGTTCAGGCTGTCTTCTTCTCTAACCATATGACCCTCATCATTCTTGAGCTCTAAAATTTTGTTTCTGGCTCTTCTAATTATGGTAGTTGTATGATAGAATCTTGTGTTACGATCCCCATCCTCAATCCATTTGCATCTAGCCTTTTGAAACCAAAGAGCTTCTTCTTGTTCTAAAACTCTATTCAACTCATCCTGAAGAGCAAAATCAAGATCAGATTGGGCAATATCATGCTGGTTGGTGTGGTTAATCTGGGTCTCTTGGATTCTTTTTAAAAGGTAATCCTTCCTAACTTGGATACAACCAAAAACTCTTTTATTCCAAGATTTAAGCGGATCAATTAGGTTTTCCAGGCAAGTGACAATCTTGGTATGGTGGTTCCAGATAAACTTGAGAAAGTGAACAAAAGTGCTATGACTCTGCCAAGCTACCAGGAATCTGAAAGGTCTCTCTTTCCACTGGTTCTCATTGGGGAAAAGAGAAAGAAGAAGAGGATTATGATCTGAGTTTAGTCTTGGTAAAGCTCTAACATCCGCATCTCCAAAAGTGGTTCTCCAAGCTGCATTTGAACAAATTCTGTCAAGTCTCTTGAAGACTCTATCAAGATGAAGCCATTTGGGTCCCCTCCAAGTGAATTTAGAGCCTCTACAACCCAGATCCAGCATATGGCAGTCATTTAACATGTAGGAAAACTTCTGACATCTAGCAATATTCACAGGGGCTCCCCCTCTTTTCTCTTTTGAGGAAGCTATCTCATTGAAATCCCCCATCATGGCCCAGGGTCCCGTCATGCTACCACTGATTCTTCTCAGATCCGTCCAAAGCTCATCACGGACTTCCTCTCTAGGATTGGCATAAACCACAGTGAGATGAAAGGAAGGACCATGATTAACAGAACAAGACAAGTGAATGAATTGATTAGATTTCTCTATGACAGATATATTGAACCTTTCTTCTTTCCAAAGAATCCAAATACCACCAGAAAAACCAATAGCATCTACTAGAACATACTGGTTGAAACCAAGTTGTTTTATTTTCTTCAGGGCTGCTACACCACTGATCCTAGGCTCTAGGATGGCAACCATGCCAATCCTATACTTTTTGATGAAATTTCTTAGGGATGTCTTAAAGGACTTTTTTGCAGCACCCCTAACATTCCATACAAGGCAATTCATTAAATAACTAAATTGGTCCCAGGTTTACAAAGTACCTGGTTACTTTGTGTCCTATGCTCAGAGGCATCTTCCCTGTTTGGATTCTCCATCTCCATCCCATCTTCTGAAGCTCTATCTGGAGGTTCAGCTTTCCACGAGGTCTCCTCACTGCCCGAATTGGAAATTTCCATCTCTGCAGGAATGGCAACAGTCTCACATAGCTCACCAACATCCTGACCACCCTCAATGTTTGTTGACTGAGTGGCAGCTATCTTGGAACAAAGCTCTATTTCAGTTTCCACATTGGATTGAGCCTTACTATTAATGATGATAGTATGGGCTGGAGATTCTTGCCTTGGTTTGCTCTTCCAAGTTGTCTTATTGGATGAAGGGAGCTCTATTGGTTTGGAGCTAGACCCACTTTGAGGAGATGCAGTGGTGAACACAAAGGAATTGATCTTGTCTTTCCCTTTAGTTTTATGTCTGTTTTTACCTGTGGCTTTTTTTTCCCCAGACTGGAGCTTCACATTAGCTGCTGGGCTACTGAGCAGAGAGGAGCTGCCCCCCTTGTTCTCCTTTTGTTCCCCCAGAAGGGTTTTCGAAACTGAGCTAATCAGCTCTGTATTTTCAGGATCCTTCCTTATCTCCTTTTTCTGGTTAGAGGAACTCCCATTATTAGAGATATCAGCTCCAAAAGTTCGCTCTTCTTTTGTATCCTTCATCTTTTGAGAGAAATTTTTCGGGAATTTCTTCTTCTGCACAACCATCCAGGGCCCCACACTCTGGTTCTCTGAATTTTTTTCTGTATCAGACACATTCGTGCTCCGATTAGGTTGCACTTCAGCAGGGTTCACATTCTGATTGCATTGCTCTTTATTGTGCCCATACTTTCCACACTTTACGCAAATTAAGTAAAGACTCTCGTATTCCACCTTAAAGATTCTATCCTCCAGAATATATTCTCCTCTCAGGGTTTTGGATAAATCCAATTCAACACAGACTCTCGCAAATTTCCCCCTATCACCCGTAGATGTATTTCTATCAACCTTTAACACTTTCCCAATAGTATCACCAATGATTTTCAGAAAAGACATCACACAGAATTCTTGGGGAATACCTGGAAGACGAATCCACGCAGCAATTCTATGAATGTTGGCTTTGAATGGATCAAAAAAAGGTTCCCACTTCCTGATTGCCAGATAGTGCCCCATCAAAACCCATGGGCCGCCGGTAAGAGCCAGGTTCAGATCTTCAACGCTTGTGAACTTCACCGAGAAGAAATCATTTCCTAAGTCGGCTACAGTTAGAGGACCCGCTTTTGCCCATAGGTTAGCAAGCTTGGTCTTCATATACATCACTCCTACCTTCTTGCCCAGAAGTTTGACTATGATTGCATTTTTCCAGGGGCTTCTAAGTCTTTGTTTAGCTTCCTCCGTGCATCTTATTCTCACTGACCCATCTGCTCCGTAAATGGTCTGGAACCCTTGTTCATTGATTACCCCTAGACTCGGGTCAAGAGGTTCACTCACTTCCTCTGTTAGATCGGCTTGCCAAGAGTCTTCTTCACCCTTAGTATTGTCGCTGGATCTAAGGGCTGCAGCGAACGACATCATTTTCCCAGAGGGAATACGTTCAGAGATGTTGCCTAAACTTGCACCTCTGTTAGATGAATCTGGAGAAAATTCCTCTCCGTTTTTGGAACGCTTGATACTCTTCCTCATTAGATCGTTTGATTCAGGTTGTGTTGTTGTTGATGCTGGACCGCCGTGACTTTCGTTGGAGGAACCCATCTCGTTTGCCCTAGCAGAGAGAAAAACATAGGATGCT